>CACRXK020017563.1:0-10536 GCA_902702795.2 Paramuricea clavata
TCTTAAAGGTAGGTTACAGTCGCATCTGCGCATGCGCTGGACTTTGTTTACGTTTTTTGTTTTGATCCACATTAATTATATAAGATGAAGTATATGACGAGTTCAAAGTAACATTCCACATAATTTGTGACCGAGGAGTGCAATGTTTAACAATACTTCGCTTCATTTCTTGTACATTTCTACACTGGAAATTTTTGTACACAATAACACAATCTTATACTGTAACTGTTTAACTGTAAACATCGTGAATAAAGTTATAAAGAAGCCACTTTGAACCTTGTGTGACTTGCTATATCAACAGCTGGGGCGGCGAACCGAAATCGCGAAGGTGTGAGTTCGAATAATTTGTGTTTACATTTGGAGTTTGTGTCTCATCATGAAAATAGTTAATGCGGTATCAATCCATCGAAACATGTTGCCAGTGTTGTTGTTGTCATTATGACAGAAGCGCTTGGGGAAAGCTTTTCGCTTGACGAAATTCGAAACAAGTGTGAACTGCAGAGTTCCTGTCTTCGTGGCAAAGCCAAGGGCGAAATTTTTGACCGTGCAAAAGCTGGATAAACAGCTTTTGTTCAAGCTCGTGCGTGCTATGGAGATGATTTCGTTATAAAGAAGACAACAGAAGAGTTGAATAGATTGACAGTGACGAGAGTACGAGACGCTAAGATTATATTCAACTTTTTTGTGTTATAAAAATGTATGTTTTGAAATTATGAACTGGAAGTATGAATTCATTGATATTACTCTCATATTGACACTAAATGATGATATTCTTGTGACACTGAATGATCTAATATTAGCTTCAACAATTCTGGTGATCAGGTTACTTCATCATGTCTCTTCAAGACGGAGGACAATTGCCAAATATATGCTTGTTTCGCTCGATATCAGAGCTCATCAGAATGCCCAGGAAACACTGATGAAATTTTGATTTACATCAACGAATCTTTCTTTAACAGATTTATTGGGTTATATGGTAATATGTATATATACAGACATTAAAGGAGAACTCCAAGGGGTAAAGCACAAACATGACTCCAGGGCTTTATTTATAGCCTTTATATGCCCCCTGAGAATACTGAATATAGCTACTAAATATAATTACAGTTTGTAACATGAACAATCAGATAAGCACCATTTACATCAGGGTCTGAAATTTATATTTTTTCTCAGTATCCAAAGGGGATACCAAGATTCAAAGTTTAGTATATCCTATCCCATCCAAATAAGTTTCCATAACACTCACTGTTACAAATTACAATAACAACTGAGGAGACTCCACAGTCAACAACAAATAAACAATTAATCCACATAATCCTTCAACAAACTTCTATATGCTAGTCCTCATTGAGGAAAGACTGGTGGTAAACTGATAATATTCAAAAACTTTCAGGAGCCTATCAAAGGAAATTTTTTAGTATCCAGTCAGGATAGTATTATTCATAATTTGGTATCCAAAATCAAATTTTTGGTATCCTGTGGATATCAGGATACTAAAATATATTTCAGACCCTGTACATAAGAACCTGTTTAGGCTAACTTGGAAAAAATCTAGGTTCTTATTCGCAGGGTTTTACTGTGTTGTCTAATTTTGTCCCAAAACAGACCATGCACAGCAGCCTGTTCTGGCAACATAGATAATGGGATGGTGCCACTCTTTGTGACACAAAATCAGGCAATTATAGTACAATATGAACTGGCAAGTGTCTGGCACCTTAAAATCAGATTCCTTTGTGTAGATGGAGCTCATAAGCCTTGGCTGGCAATCCATCTAGGAGAAAGAAAGCTCTGATTTCAAACCCCCAGACCCCACTTTTGGACAAGACATGTATAGTTATAACTATATCAGTCATGATCATCTAAAAATGCCAGTATATATGCACTTATACAAAGCTGTATGCACTGCAAAGCTACACTTTATTTATCTCAATGACATTTTCAGGGTTCTGGATCATTTTCATTACTTTGTGAAGAGTTTATTCTCTTTGATTTTTATACATTTTTAGATCTGACTGGTCTCCATGTGATAAAATAAGAACCTGAAATACTAGCCTAAACAGATTGGGTGTCTAAATACTGAAAAATTAGCCTGACAGACCCTTATACAGGTTCTTATATGCAAGCTTTTACTTACAATTAGGGTGGAAAATATACTTACTAGTAATTATTAGTTGAGTTTGTTTACATCATATAAGTATTTGTGATCAAAATCTTTTATAAACTAAATGTCTTAGGGGTGTTTATATGGAAGCAAGCCAGCCCAGTTACCTGAGCTAGGTGGCTTTGCCTAGCTAATTTCATCATGTAGCAGGCTGGCACCAAAACAAATCATCACGAGAAACTGTCATGGTTATGACCGTCACAACTGTTCACAGAGGCATTCATTTATAAAATTATAGATAAAAAATCTGTTGAGAAAGTCTTATTTACTACAATTAGTACAATATATTTGTATTGAGCGGCTTAGGCAAACCAGCCAACCTAGGCGAGATCTGGGTCTCTGTCGGGCTTCACAAATCAAACAAGATCTTGCTTAGGCAAACAAGCCTGGTTTTCATATACACACAATACGAATATTAGTATAAATTATCTAGCAACATTAGATCTCGGCCAAGCGAGCTAGCTCAGGCACCCGAGAGCTGGCTTGCCTCCATATAAACACCCCATTAGGTCAAGTACTGTAACTTCAGAGCAACTAAAAGGCATTTAAACTGTTATGTGCTTTGATCAAATTAAAATCTACTTTAGCTTTGATCAGAGAAACTTTTTGATGTGTTTCTATTAAGTTTTAAGTGAGCACAAGTTGTCCATGAGCAGACAGTCAAAGACAGTAAATCACTGCCACAGCCAAGTAGATTATCACTCTGACAAGTGACAATAACATGACTCTATATAAACAGCCATCCCCAAAGTCCCAAACATGTTCACTCCAAATTGTTCATTATTTTTTCATCGACAACTCACTAGTCTCGAGTATCATATCTTTAGGCCTTTATAATTATATTATGTGTTTCAGTTTGTAAACAAAATAGATAAACAGTTCGTATATATTAACGATAGTGAAATAGTGTAATAAAGAAAATTTTATAGTCATTAAAACCTCGATTGATGGGCTTCAACAAGCGATTTCTCTGAAGGATCAACATTGCAGCTATGTTTGGAGCAATCTCCAATCTTTCTAGGATTCTTTTCTTGACAACCTTTGGTAGAAGCTTGAGGATGCAGGTATATCATGGCCATTCATGGGCAGACGCAGAAATGGAATGCGCTCTCCATCGAGGAAAACAATAAAATAGATACACTTTGATACACTTTCGAAGCATCCCTGTTAGCGTAGTATCCTTTCCTACTCGTCATGTTGCCTCAATAACTCGTTATTTGACGGACTGTCGCTCAAAAAATCTCAAAATATTTTGGAAACTTCTTCGCTCCTTGGGCATTAAATTCAATTGCGATAAAAACAACGCGCGTGTTATTGCCAGAAATGAGACTGGACCGAGCACAAACACAGGATGACAACTTCCTGTGTGTCCCCACATAAACAAAAGTCCAGCACATGCGCAGATGCGACTGTAACCTACCTTTAACTATGCGCCGTTTAACTTGCGTGCATAGCTTTTGTATGTATTGCGGTTCCAAATTTCTCTACTCAAATGCTTATTTACTGTATTAAAACATGGCTTATTTTTAATCAATCTTCACATGATTATACTAAATATTATTTTTACTCAGAAACGGAACCAACAAAACCAAGGTATGTGTACACAAGTGCAGAGGACTGAAGTTGCATGCTAAGGCTTTAATTAGTCATGTCACTCATGTGATACTGAACGTTCGGCTGGTAATTTGGTCGAAAATTTGATCTCTGTTAGACTGTCACAAAGTTAAACCATACAACAATCGAAATTGCTGCTGACATTATCACGTACACCAGTAAAGCACTGCACGTAATCTGACGAGACAAACGGAAAACGTATTGGCTAACCTTTGACACTGCGTGGTTGGATATTGCAATTTGATACCAGTCCGTTGGCAGTTGGCAGTTAAATTCAATGAAAGACGTTGAATCTCCGCTTTAGTGATTCATCATGATATATTTTAAATATTTTATTTCATTGGCTGGTGTACGATAATAGTGTCTATATCGAAAGACTCCCGGTCTGCTGTTACTGTAGCTTGTCCCATTACAGAAGCATCTTGCGGAGTTTTCAGTTATAGGGACTACACAGATGTTACCAGACGACCCGGCTACTGAAGACTCTCAGACTGAAGAGTCGGATTCGAATATTCAAGACATGGGCAAAATCGTGAAAACGTGTTTGATTTTCCACAACAATTTTGAAAACGTCTTCAAACGTCAAAAGATATCTGATGATCTTGAAGGTAACAGACTTTACAGAAAATTTAGTTTAATCTTTCCGAAATTATCACATAACAGTGTTTAGTCTGATAGCCTATTAAAAGTGTAAATTTAAATATACCAGCCAACCGCACGACGCACGTGCTATTGGGAAACTCGCGCACTTTAACATGTCAAAATAAATTCGCATTAATCGCGCGCGCCGTTTACATTTTCTTCCAGAGCGCTTATATATAAGCGTCATGCTTTTTTCTTAAATTTCACAATAGTCAATTGTACAAAATTAAGTAGTTCTTATTAAATCATTAGCTATGACTCTGTGACTATCAGATAACTGAGTGGCTTGCCAAATGAATGAGTGAAAACTGCAGTAATTAATGCATGGTGTTATAAATCTCAATCAAAAATTTTGATAAGCCATGACTTTCCGATCCTTTGTGGAAGTATGTTCTAAACTGCTTTTAAGTTTAACTTTGAGAAACAGCTGCAGTTTGAAGGATATACAACTGTCTGAAAATATACAAACTGAGAACTTCGACGTTTCGAGCGATGGCCCTTCGTGATAGACTGAAGCGCGCCACGAGAAGAATCTGGAAAGGACTTTGGAAAGTCTAGCTATGGAGCTGTCTGTTGTCGTCTCTACTTACACTGGGCATTTAACCTTACAGTTTAACCCTGCGAAAAATTTCGTATTGTTTCAAAGTTGCTGTGCCATTATTGGGTAATTAACACTCTTGAAAAATGTTCTGACTTTCAAGAAAATCATTTCAGTGGAAGTTCATAGGCGCCCAGGTAACACGAATCTTGCCTGAATGAGATCTGCATACCAGTATATTTGGTTTAAATATTGCACACACACACCCTGGTTAATAAATACCTTGTTTCATAGTTATTTTGTAATTTTTGTTCATACGACAACATATCCAAGTAGTATATGGTAACTCATTGGAGACAGCACTCTCCCCTTGACAAGTAAAATTGTCTGGTGTTAAACAGAGTGAAATAATAAAGTAGGGTGAATCATTGCCACTTCAAGGGTTAATATGCCCTTTGGCTTTGTTAAGGCATATGTAAAAATTCACATTAGAAAAATCTAGCCCTAGGTGTGATCTCACCGTTTGTTAGTTGGGATCTCTGTCAAGTGACAAGTGGGATATAATTTTCCATATGAATTGAAGAATGAAGGCTTTAAATCCTCTAATATTCCACGTTTCTCACCTGACGAGATGGAGAGTTTTTCCGAATTTGACCTATCAAAGGCTAACATATATTGAGCAGCACAGTTGGAAAGTACAAACAAATAAAAAACATAAAAAAGATCCAAACAGACACTGTTAATAAAGTCGAAATACAAGGTGCAATTCGTTTCGTAATCGACGACGCCATATTTACACAATGTCGTCCCAGCGAGACGGGATGTTTAATTAGGTGTTTTTCTCATGTTTACATTTAAGTAGCAAGTATTTCTTTCGACAGAACATATTAGCACAATAGAAGATTTAAGCCCTTAGAAAGCCTGGAAACGCAACTAAAATTTGGCTTTCTTAGCTTGCTTTCCCAGTGGGTAGCATACCCCAGACCCTATAGATTTGAGTTGTTGAAAGGCTAGGCTAAACAAGTTAGTGACCGAGTTGTGGTATTTACATAAACATACCATGCGAGTACTTAACTGAAGATTCAGTCTATCTACAGTATAATGATTAATGTAACGTTTTATATCCAAAAATCTGTTTCAGAAAACGCAGGAAATGCATATCGGTGGAAGACACGACATTTTCGTAGGGGAGACCCCCCCCCCCGACCTCCCTACGATACAACACCACACAAATTACCATCTCTTACCTCTCCACACTTTGTATAGTATGGTTCCTTTCTGTAGATGCCCCTCCTGACGAAATGTTAAAAAAGGCCCTGCAACTTCCTAGTATGTATATAATGTGTTCAATTTGGTTTTATGTTTCTAACAAATTAGACGTCAATAAATATAGACACGTTGGCTGTTTGCAGGTTGTTTGCAATATTGTGTCCATGATGTTAGAGGAGAACACTCCAAATACTATATAGCTGCTAATGATATTCTTTTGTGAGCATTCCTCCAACAATCCAAGATGAACGCCATGACGTCAAGTGCAAACCAAAGAAAATCACGCTTTTTGATCCAGGTTTTGTTTTCTAATGTGCAGTTCTGCACAAAATATGCATTCTAAATCCATTCAGTGTGCATTTTTAAAAAATTTACGCATACGTGCAGTTCCCGAGCCAAGAATATATTCCCTTGTAGATGCTTCCGAAAATGCCAGAAATGCAGTCATTATGCATCAAAAATATAAACTGAATTTTCTGGTGGAGGACCACCCCTCAGACTCCTTCCCCATCTTCCTCACAAAACACTGTATGTAGAATAATCGCTTGTGTCACAGTTTTTAAAACACAGTCCCCAACTTTTGTGCAGTACTGATTTTGACGTACTTTCTTAATTTGTGCCATATATTTTTAAACTATGTTGCCCCCAACCCCTATGATGCCCCCAGAAGAAAAATGGAATTTAGACCTTTGATATTCTAGTAACTGAACCTTGCTTTGTGAATCTTATGTCATGTCTAATATCTTTTACCTTCAAATGTTTCAATGACAATGTCTTTTTAAAAATGCTAAACGTCTGTGTTGTAAATATCTTAAAAATTTCCTAGTGGATTATAACATATCCCATACCTTATAGATTTGAGTTGTTGGAAGGCTAGGCTACACAAGTTACTGACCGAGTGTAGTATTTACATAAACATACCATGCAGGTAAAAAACTGAAAATGCAATCTATCTGCAGTATAATGTAACGCTGTACTGTATATCCAAAAATATGGTTCAGAAAACGCACAAAAGCAGTCCTAGGGGTGGAAAAATACAAAAAAACCTACTATTACATACCTGACATACGACACCACACACCAAACCCTTTGTCACCAATAACCATCCGTCAACTCTCCACACTCAGTATAGTATGGTCCCTTTCTGTTGATGCCCCCCCCCCACTGTGCACCCCCCCACCCCCGTGGTATATAGAAGGCTAACACCAAAATTTAAATTGACTAAAAAAGTGTGATAAAGCCGTTAAAGCCAATACACTGCAAAATTTTAACTCGAAAACTTCACCCACAGTGACTGAAAATATTGAGTAAAATTATACTCAAATTTATAAGAAAATTTACTAATTTTTTTGAGTAAAGTAAATTTTTACTCAAAACATTGAGTCGAAATTTGCTTATAAGTCTGAGTAATTTTACTTACTAGTATTTTAGGTCACTATGCAGAGTACATTGTTTTATCAAGTTTTTGAGTGACAATACTGTCTGAGGGATTTTGGCAGTATAAAAGTCTGTTTAACACCACTATACAGTATAGATATAGAGTCCTAGTACCAGGCTCAAGATAATTCCTACATCATCATGCAAAATTAATCTATCCAGGAATTTTCCAATACTAAAGATAGTGTTGATATATGTATTAGGTTTCACAATTCAAAATTGTTTATAATATAGACACGATAGCTTGACATAAACAACTTCTTTTAATTAATTTGCGAGTTGTTTCTCGATAACATCTTTTTCACAGCGAGTTTCACAGGTTAAATATTGTATAGTTGTAACGAGTTGACATTGGTAATGGGCAGTAACCAAGTATTTTAGTGGCAATTGTCTACCAAACCTAATCGGGTGAAATTATTCAACACTTATCCTAGCTTATTAGTTTGAATTCGTCTTACAAAGTATATTATCTATCAAAATATTGCAGTATGGTTTCAATTACAAATTATTTTTCCCTAAACTGTAAAGGTTTAAAACCGAAAGGTCTGGTTTAAACTTACATCAGCATAACTTTTATTTACTCTTGGGCAATATATCTTAGACTGGCAGAATTTGGTATAATTCTTAAAGCACTTCCTTCCCGAAAGCACTCAGTCTCGAAAATAGTTGACTTGGACCACTTATAGTCTCTGTTCATCAGTCTCGCATATTTCGCTAGATAAGTAGACGTTCAGTTTAAAGCGCTAGCGCTGTGAGTAAAACTGCGTTGTAGAAGATAAGATAGGTAAGCACGAAGAAGAGGTTCAAATAGTAGTATGTTTAATCGACCCTATAAAATCAACACGTTTTGTTTTTACTCTTTAGAAAAGGCATTTGATATATAGACTATCGATATTACACGGCGGCGCGTTGAAGACATGACTTTTATCTTCGAGTGGTGAAAACAGTGAGTAAAATATTCTTTTTAACACGAGAAGATAAAAGTCATATTTTCAAGTCACCGTGTAATGTTCTGTTTATTATATAGTCCCAAGCAAAAAATTGTGAAATTTCACGCTCAAAAGCAAATTGGAAAAAGTCACGTGATCGATATCTTCACTAGTGAAGATATGGGAAATATCTCGCTGTCTATTTTTCAGTATCTCACTCTCTACTATATAATAAATAGTTATATTGTGTTTTATTGCTATACTCAATCTTCAAAAACTCATTAATAATTCAGTAGGAAAACACAAAGAAAAATCATAAGCGTGTCGTGGTTTTATATGTGATAAAAAATCATGTTAATTTACATAAACTTTAGCTTTGATTTTCTCGGTTTAGACAAATTTCTTGGAATGACCTAACATGCACTATTTGGGTTAACTTATAATAACCAGGAAATTCCACCAGGAATTATAATAAAGTTAACCAGTGATGAAATTTGAACCAGAGTGTTTTTAGAGGGTACAGAATCTTCTCTTATGATTTCGTGATGACCAGTGTTGAGGCATGAGGTCATGGTCGTTGCTGAAAGGAATGGGCAAGAGGGAATTAAGTTTTCAAAATGGCGGCGGCTATTTTTTAAAAGACTTAAAACGCTGAAAAGAATTAGTTTTTTCAATTAAAAGGGCTGAAATGGCCTTAAAAACCATCGTTCAAAAGGCTGAACTGTGCCTTTAAGTAGGCATTTGACCATAAAGGGAACTGTGAGTTTAAATTCTGAACCTTCGAATTAAAACCCCTCTCTCTCTCTCGTCCATTTCTTTCGCCATTACCATGAGGTCATACCACTCATCTGAGATGTGATAGAATATCCTTGTGAATTCAACGAGCCAATTTTGAAGCCTGAATATTTATGACTGAGAAGATTTTCAAAGTCTGGTTCACATATGCTTGCGGTATGCCTGTGCTATCATTGTTTACAGCTGTCGATGCATATATACATTATTTTGTGAATTATTTGATCAGTTGAACTGCTAACGACAATAGCCATGTGAACCCGGCTTCAATCTATATTATCCACCTATATCGAGTTGTTACGCGCGTGTTTAAATTCGCTTAACTGTCAAGCAAAAGTCTTTGCCTCTTTGGCTGTGTAGCTTGAAATATATGGCTTCCCGCACGTTTTGACTCTTGTAAAGTTTTAGAACGTTAATAACGATATTCGGTGTGACCTCATTCGTTATTTTAATACTAGCAACTGTAAGATGAAAGAGAGACTGCTATGACAAACACACGGGTAAAAATTGATCATGTTGATGCAAGTTGTTCAAAACAGGAGCGAACAATGTTGTGCTGCACCCCATGAACAATATTGTTAACAAGTTGTTCAACCATCAGTACTGTTGCAAGTTGTTAACATGATTGTCAACAAGTTGCAACAATATTGATGGTTCAACAACTTGTTAACAATATTGTTCACGGGGTGCAGCACAACATTGTTCGCTCCTGTTTTGAACAACCTGCATGAACATGATGATTTTTACTGGTGTAGACAATACGTTTCCTTTCCAAACAATGACGAGAAACTATTAGAATCTCTTCTAACATGTAAGAAGTATCACCGTACGTAGATTCGTGGTTCATACTCTTGCTCAACGGGTACATTGTATCTCAATGGAGAGACAGAATAGAGACAAGGTCGACTCAGCCAAAAAAGAGTAACCGCTGCCACGTACGCAATGATTCGTCATCAAAATGCTGTCGCCATGTTCCTAGCCGGTGCCACAGAATAAAGACATACAGAAGTGTAACTTCCATTACAAAACCGTAAGGCGCTTTTTACCGAAATAGCTGGCGGCCATGTTCTTAGCAAGTGCCCTAAAGAGAGGCATTCACCCCCCTGGAATATTAAATTTTCAATATGTTTTCAGGGGGTGACTGCCTCTCTTTA
>CACRXK020017565.1:0-10535 GCA_902702795.2 Paramuricea clavata
CCGGGCTGTTCGTATTATTAACCGGGCCGATTACTCTGTTAGGTCTGCTGCCCTGCTCGAAAAATTTGGGTTGCCGACTCTAGATGAGAGAAGAAAACGGTTTAAAATGTCCATGTTGTTTAAAATCTTGAATAATGATGCTCCAACTTATTTGAAAGAGTTATTTAACTATAACGACGGAGCTCAATCCCTTGGGCTACGTAATGCGAATTTAAATCTGTCACTGCCATCAGTCAAAACAGAATTGTATCAACAAAGCTTTGCTTTTTCTGGCGCCAAGCTTGGGAACACCTTGCCAAATGATCTTAAAACAGAAACATCTTTAAAAAATTTTAAAGATAAATTAGCTACACATCAACTCTCTGTTCTCTAATATTGATATATAATATTTCATATAATTAAATTGCATGCACGGCTTACGGGAAGAACAAGGATGTAAATATGTAAATATGTTTTCTCTTTGATGTAATTACCGTGTTGAAATAAAATTTTTAATAATAATAATAATAATAATAATAATAATAATATATATATATATATATATATATATATATATATATATATATATATATATATATATATATATATTAATATATATATATATATATATATTAATATATATATATATATATATATTAATATATATATATATATATATTAATATATATATATATATATATTAATATATATTAATATATATATATTAATATATATATAATAATATATATATAATAATATATATATATATATATATATATATATATATATATATATATATATATATATATATATATATATATATATATATATATATATATATATATATATATACATATATACATATATATATATATATATATACGGGGCAACAATCACGGAGAAAACCCCTCCGTGTACAGGAAAGAACCAATCACAGTCCATTTTCCACCAGGCGAATTTGCCACGTGCAGCTGCTTTATCCGTTGTCAGCATAGCAAGAGCGATGCCGACAAACATGGGCGTACCGGAAGGAAAAATTTAGGGGGGCGGAAAGAAATTTGCCCAACTTTTCCGGATTTTGCCCGACAAGTACCGAAAAATTTTTTCCGGAATTTATCTTGGCGAACTCCCCCCCCACCCCACCCCCCCGGAACCTAACAAAAATTTTCGAAACATCACAAACTTGACCACAAAATTTACAGAATTTGTCCCATTTATTTTTATAATAAACCAAAATTGCCCGACTGTTCAGCGAATATTGCCCGACTGCCCAACAAACTGGGGGGGGGGGGCTACGCCCATGTATATATATGTTTACCATTTTCTCTTTATTAAAACCCCAGGGGGCATATTTTTTCAGGCCTTTCGAGGGGTCTTATTCGTGAGGAGCACTGAACAAAATTCATGTTTAAAAATTGTCTTATAACGTGTTATCATAGCGTATGCCATGTAAAATGTAATATATCCCATATGAAATTGGATATTAATTAATGGACCCAAAAATAAAATACAAATTACTTTGATGGGGGGGGGGAGGCTATAAAGAGAATATGGTATGTTATAAAAATCATTTTTTCATTTCCAGCTTTATGTTCAATGTCAGAAAATGGGATTTTCCCTGTCACACACCAGCAAAATGAACATGCTTGACCTCATTGGTGGGCACTTTTCAGACAAACTTGTTGAAGAAGTTAGATGCGGAAAGAAAATTCAAGGCCCTGGTGACAACTGGGACATGAAAATACATGCACACGATATGCTTTCAACAAATCAAAACACTGATTTGCACTACTTTGCTTCTAATCTTATTGTTGAGCGTGTACCATCAGAGAATCTGTCAAATGTGTCCCCACAAGTTAAGATATCTTCCCTCCATAACACAGCTTTCCTTCTTGACAGCAACGAGGCCAACAAGTTGAGAGATGATATAAAAGTGTTGGTTGGAAGAGTTCTGCTTCAGAAAATACCACACTTGTCGTTTTTGAAACATGTCATTCCCAATCATATTGCACATCCGTACAAGAAAGAAATGTCCAAAAAATCAATCATTGTTCCTTTACCAATGATGATGAAAGATGAAAAAAAGTATGAAGATGTAGTTGATATCCTTGATGGTTATGAACAGCATTTGGAAAAAATCTTTGTTAAAGCCGATGTCATTGAAAAACCAGTTGAGGATACCAATAGCAAAACACCTCCAATAATTGGCAGACAGTCAGCATCAGCAGATCAGGCAAGGGCGCATTTCAACAAAGATGACGAGTATGATTATATGAAGAAGATATCTGTACCATTTGGGGGAGACCAGATGACCAGGGTGAGGTTTGCAGGAGCAAAAGATTTAAGAGCTGGTGCCAATACTGCAAAACATCGTTTTGATCATTGTTGTCCGTTTGTTGCTGAGCTGTTCCACACAAAGATGGCCTATGTTCAGGTAAAAGAGAAATAAAATTTAAATTAATAAATATGCCAATAACTTCAAACACACAATGTTGCCTTTGAAGATTTAAGATATAAATGTATTTGCTTAATATCCTAGTTTGTATACAACCTCCTATACAAGGCAGAATCGACCAGGGAAGTTGGCACTTTAAAGTTCTTTCGTGAAAAATTCAATCACCGTAATGTAACTCCGAAGAAAGTTACTGATTCTTATGAAGGGTGTGAGCAATTGCTACTTCAGGTGGGTCAAGCATACCTTTTGGAAGCAGCAATGGAATTTTGGGGAATGGGGAATTTAGAAGAAAGCCCAACCAAACATGTACCTCCAGCAGATATCCATAGCCAGGAAAATGAAAAGAAGATGGAATATTTTCAGGAAGTTGTTGGGGAATTTGTAAATGAATATGCTTTGCCAAAAGGAGAGCAAGAAATTTTTGAATCGGACAAAGTAAGGTAGGTAGCATGCTGAAAAAATAATATTTTAGGAATACCCATTCATAATTGACTTTTCTTATAAAGTATAGTGCTTTATAGAGATTTTTAACACTGATAAAAGTGACAATCTCACATGTGAGATTATTCATGATAATCTCACATGTGAAAATTATGCTTTTCAATCATCGCTTTTCTGTAAAAATTATCACTTTTCGAAGACTGTCCTATATATCATGTTTAACACTCAAAATAAATCTGGTATTTCTGCACACCCATGTATTATTCTCTATATATTTTTTGACAGGGCATATGGGCTCAATGTTATTGAGCTTGTGGTTTTCCTTATGCAGTTGATCGATACATGTAAAGAGGGTGATGGAGAAAGAAGCATGATCAATAAGAAAAGGCTATTAATGTACTTTAAGTCATCTAACTCATTTAAAAACTATTCTGTGGAGATGTTCACATGGATTGCTCAAATCAAGTCTCTGTGCTCTGAAGAAATGGCTCATCGCTTGAAATGGGGCAGATTTGTAAATTGGAATGGTGGAGAAGGGAAAAATATAGCATGTGATATGGCGCAGGAGATATGTAATCGTGTAAGCAAAGATATTGTCAAGGGAATGGGGGCCAACAAGACTCCTCAAACAATGATGAGGGCATCTAAAGCTGCTGCAGGTGTCGATCAAATAGTGAAGAGAGTGAATGAAGTCAGCAATATCAAACCAGCATCTCAATCGCATACACACAAGGAAACCAGTAATGAAGAAGTCATGATGTTTCAGGATCTACGAAAATTACAACCATTCAACACAAAGAAAGGCAGATATCATCATAATTTTAAAGAAATTGTTGTTTCACCAACATCATCAGTTAATATGAGTGAACTTTTCACATGGTTAGAAAAGCACAAAAAGCAGATTGCTATGGGAGACAAAACTCAAAAATAAAAAGGATTTTTCATTAATAGAAATAACTCAAACGAGTAAATATGACCTCGTGGGTACATAGAATTCGTATAAACTGACTTACTGAGGGACGTAAGAGCGTTTCTTCAGTTTTTTTATATGTCAAAGAAATGCATAAGAAAGAATGTAAGATATAATTTCTCATCAGTCACAACCTGAAGGGATATTGTTTCAGATTTCCTTAATAAACTTTTATATTCGTATATTTTCATAATCTTAAGTAATGTAACGTATCGACAATAACATTCATGAGTCTCATGAGACAATTTAACTAAATATATAAAGTATTTTGTAACTTACCTTTGACTGAAATTGTAAGTATTGCTGCTTATTAAAGTATAGATTTTGTCTTTTGAAACCTTTTGTCATCCATGTTTAATTGCTTTCATTTTAACTCCTTCGAACTCCCCTCCCCCCTGATCGCCATTACAAATTTTAATGAGATTCAAAAATACTCCTAAATTCTGGGAGTATTTGACCAGCATTTACCAGGGCCTTCGCCCTCAGCAGGAGGCCCTGGGTACGAGGTTGGTAGAGGGGGCGGTGCTTCGGTGAAGTTAATCTACATATCTTTTTTCTTTTTGGCATTCAGTTCCATCTTATTTTCCACAGCCCAACTTTGCACTGAGTCCGGAGCGCTTTGCAAATCGCTAGATTCTCCTGTTCTTATGGACGTATCCATGGTGCAATCGTCCGCATATTTGGTTGTGTTGACACATGCCTGTTCAGAAACATTTTCCTCCATATCGTTAATATGTATGTTGAATAAAGTCGGCGAGATAGCAGATCCCTGAGGGACGCCGGCTGGGCATGATGCAGTAAAGGATAGTACACCTTGGAGATTTACCTGTTGTGTTCTTCCCTCCAGAAAACTCTTTATCCATAACCAGAAACTCCTTGTTACACTCATATCAGCAGCTTGTCCAGAAGGATCTTATGGTCGACTAAGTCGGTTGAGGACTTGTCCGTTGAGTCGAACCAGTTCTGAGATATGGAGGTAAGGGCAGACACGGTTGAGTGACCGCTCATAAAGGCGTGCTGGTTTGTTTTGATCTTGAAACTGGATTTATTGAGTTGGAGCAGTAGCTTCTCGATAACGTTTGCTAGTTGTGGCAGCACGGAAACTTGGCGGAAGTCACTATCTAGGTCTGTGGGTGGACGGATCTTGGTATGGAACTGCTGATTGCATGCTTGTAGGAGGTGGGATATTTGCATTGAACTATGCTTGCCACCACAATATCGTGGACCACTGGTGCTAATTATTCTTCTGTGTACCGTTTAAGACACCATGCAGGGATATTATCCGACCCAGTGGCTTTCCTAGCATTTAGGTGTTTTAGGACTGTTTTGACTTGGCCAATGGATGGTAGAGGTGGGTGGCTGTCCTTGAGCAAATGCTCTACCGCTTGTAGTCTGGGAGGATCTGGTTGAATTTTGAGATTGTTGATCTTCGGTTGCTGCCACTAGCTTGTAAATCGTTTTATACCATTTGGCGGGATTGGATTGATGGCTGCCTTCAGCCTTCGATTTGTAGTACGTAGCTTTAGCGTTGGATATCAGCTTGGTAACTTTTGCATGTAAACTTTTATACTTCGGTGTCTCCCCTTTCGTAAATGCTCTCTGTCTTGCTTTTATCAACGCTTTAATATTGGGGGTCATCCACGGTTTGTCCGTACAGTGTGCGCGAACTGTTCTCACGGGCATGGCTTCATCGAGCATACATGCAGTTAAAGAGTTAAAGACTGAGACCTTGATAAGGTAAAATTTGTTAATGTATCCATAAGCTCGCTGGGTGTTTTTGTTCAATCAACGAACACCTTAAAATTAACTGATATGCTCAAGGAACTGAAGTTTGATGAACAACAAATTAAATACATTAAAAAGAAAATCATTGCTACTTGTATTCGCGCATCATATTATGTATTCTGTCAACGAAACAATATGCTTTCACGTAAAAATATTTTGCCTTTTCACGAGTCACGAAAAATTGAAAAAATTCCTTCACGTTCACGGAAAAATTGAAGCGGTCACGATTCACGTAAAAATAAAACAAAATTCACGAATTATTATATGGATATCTTCCTTAATTGTAGAATCGTTGTACTCGTCCGTACTTACCTACCTCGACATGCTTTCAAACCTCCAACTATGTCGAAAACAGGCTTCTGTACATCAAGTACTTCAAAAAACAGCAACAAACCGTATTTATTCCTTGGAAAGCTGATCACACAAAAGGTCACAAAACAGATGATTCACGAATCCCGCATATTTCTATCTGCCATTCACGGGTCACGGTTAAATCGAATCTTTCCTTCACGTGCACGTAAAAAGATTGGAAGTCATACCATCACGAATCACGGATTAAGAAAATCATCACGCTTCACGCAAAAAGTATAGGGGCCCTCAACAAAGACTGGACTAGCCCAGAGCTTTTAAAATTTTGAACGATATTAAATTCCTTATTTTTGTAAATTTATATAATCCAAATATTTTTCAAGTAGTCATCGATAAACTATCTTTATGAGCGAGGTTTATCAATGTAAATATAGTTTTATGGTATAGTATGAAATAAATAAAGTTTCCATTATTATTATTATTAATCTTATTTAAAACACGGTAGCCTTTCACAAAGAGTGATTTTCAAAGGGCCGTGTGGACAATTACATTACTAAAAACAATTACTTACTTAATTAATTGATTAATTAATGTATTTACAAATATATATAATATAACAATCAGGTTAATAATAATATTTTATGAAGGTAGTGTAAATTATTGTAAGGAATTGAAACAACTATCTATTATATTATGGAAGGCTGTTAGACTAGTTGTTTCTTTTAGAATATTTAGACTATTTATTGGGATGTTATTCCAAGGCGCTGCTCCTCTGTAGGAAAAGCTATTCTTTAAAAAAATTGTTTTTGGTTTCCTTTGACAATTTTAAGTTATTGCTGCTCAGATCGTAGTCGCTATTTTCACAAGTATATGAAATAATTGTGATATATAGATTGGAAGCATTATTATTATTATTATTATTATTATTATTATTATTATTATTATTATTAATATTATTATTATTATTATTATTATTATTATTATTATTATTATTATTATTATTATTATTATTATTATTATTATTATTATTATTATTATTATTATTATTATTATTATTATAATTTCAACATGTCAGATGAAAAACACCAATGGGATATATGTGACTTGTTTAATAATATCATATCTAAAATAGATGAATTACATTTGCACCCGCGAAATAAAATCCTGCTATACAGTCGCTACTTGCTCTCGAAAATCTCATGGGACTTCACAATAACTGATATATCTCAAACATGGGTTTGCGAGACTTTGGACAGTATTGCTACTAAATATATACGAAAATGGCTCGAACGGCCAATATCTGAAACTCTAAGCAATGTCTATCTCCCTTACAACAAATTTGGTTTAAATGTCATTCTACCTTCAACGAAGTTTATACAGTGCCAAACTGTCTCACGCTCAGCTTTAAAGTCATCGATAAATGAAAACATAAGTGAATTATGGTCAATAACAAGCACCAATAGGAATATTCAGCACGACATTTACTCAAACACAAAAGATGTATTGAAGGCATTTAGACAAAAAAACGAACAGCGACTACAAAATAACCTAATGTCACAAGGTTCTTTTTTCTCAAACATCGTGAAAAACTCCACGTTGGCATTCAATTCCCTATGGTCATCGGTTCATTCAAAACTTCCTAAGAACATATTTAACTTCAGTCTACGTTACATCAACAATTCTTTGCCTACTAGGAAAGACCTAGTTAAATGGGGTCTGTCATCATCTGCTGACTGTTCGTTCTGCTTCTGCCCTGAATCGCTTTTGCACGTAATCTCTGGATGTAAGACATACCTAAACGAAGGGAGATATACATGGCGACATGATTCAGTTTTGAATCTCATTGCGTCCAGCCTTCTCGACGTCGGAATGTCCAAAATGTATGTAGATCTGCCTGGATTTATTAGTCCATCTGTCATCACTGGTGACGAGTTACGACCAGACCTTCTATTGACAATTGAAAATAAGATTTTGTACATTCTTGAATTAACTGTTGGATTTGAAACAAACCTGAAAACTAACTCAGATCGAAAACATGAAAAATATTTGACTCTAATTACCGATCAAGAAAATATATGTGATGAAGTTAAGTTTGTTAATGCATCTATAAGCTCTTTAGGTGTATTTGGTGAATCGACGAATACTTTATTTGATATGCTCCATGATCTGAAGTATGACGAACAATGTATTAAATATGTAAAAAAGAAAATAATTGCTACTTGTATTCGCACGTCTTATTATATATTCTGTAGACGAAACAAAGACTGGAACTACCCAGAACTTTTAAACTTTTAACTAAATTTAAAAGATTTTCACCTGTATATATATTTTACTTTTATATTCAATTCAAGTGGACATCGATAAGCTACCTTTTATTAAGTGAGGTTTATCAATGTATATATAGTATATCGTAAATATCTAATAAAAAGTTTCCATTATTATTTTATTATTATTATTATTATTATTATTATTATTATTATTATTATTATTATTATTATTATTATTATTATTATTATAATCATTATTATTATTATTATTATTATTATTATTATTATTATTATTATTATTATTATTATTATTATTATTATTATTATTATTATTATTATTATTATTATTATTATTATTATTATTATTATTCCAAAGTCAACAGTTATATCCGTAAATGGCTTGATATACCTATATCTGGAACGCTAAGCACTGTTTTCCTAACCCGCAACAAGTTTGGCCTCAGTATTTGTCCCCCATCTGTCAAATTTATTGAATGTCAAACTGTTCTCCGTAAAGCCCTAAAAACATCCCCAAACAAAGCAATTAACGATCTTTGGAAAGCAACTAGCAACAGCAAAAATATTCAGTATGACGTTTATAACTCCACTAAGCAAGTTCTTAAGGACTTTCGCTCTGGACAAGAGGATAAACTGCATACTCAATTAACCTGTCAAGGCTCTTTCTTCACTAATATAACAAAGTTCTCACTGTCCCAACTCACTAAAATTTGGTCTGCGTGCCAATCGAACCTTCCGAAAAATATATTCAACTTTACAGTTCGATACATCAATAACTCCCTTCCAACGCGCCAAAACCTTGCAAGATGGGGTTTATCACCGACTTCAGACTGTTTGCGATGTCTAGCTCCTGAAACACTTCTGCACGTAGTAGCTGGTTGCCAATCGTATCTAGAACGATTCACGTGGAGGCATGACTCCGTTCTAAACTTTCTCGCAACAAGCCTACAGACTGTAAGTGGCTCACATCTTTACGTGGATCTCCCGGGGTACAAAAGTCCATCAATCATCACTGGTCACACCTACCGTCCAGATTTGCTTCTTTCAACCTCAACCGGAACACTCTATATTGTTGAACTTACAGTTGGCTTCGAATCAAATCTTCAAAAAAACGTTGAGCGTAAAAAATCAAAATATAAAGAATTAATTAGGGAACAAAATGAACATTTCAACTCAGTAAAATTCGACAACAAAATATGTAATACGTTGTTCGGATTGCAATCGTCGTCATTCTTCTAATACAGTAATTCTGATGTTGCTTTTGAAAACCAAAATCATTAAGCATTTCTATGAAAGTGGAACATTCTTTACTGAAAACACCAAGAGAACTAATCGAAAGATTTACAAATTTTACTGAGTTGAAATGTTCATTTTGTTCCCTAATTAATTCTTTATATTTTGATTTTTTACGCTCAACGTTTTTTTGAAGATTTGATTCGAAGCCAACTGTAAATTCAACAATATAGAGTGTTCCGGTTGAGGTTGAAAGAAGCAAATCTGGACGGTAGATGTCACCAGTGATGATTGATGGACTTTTGTACCCTGGAAGATCCACGTAAAGATGTGACCCCCTTACGGTCTGCAGGCTTGTTGCGAGAAAGTTTAGAACGGAGTCATGTCTCCACGTGAATCTTCTAGATACGATTGGCAACCAGCTACTACGTGCAGAAGTGTTTCAGGAGCTAGACATCGCGAACAGTCTGAAGTCGGTGATAAACCCCATCTTGCAAGGTTTGGTGCGTTGGAAGGGAGTTATTGATGTATCGAACTGTAAAGTTGAATACATTTTTCGGAAGGTTCGATTGGCACGCAGACAAATTTTAGTGAGTTGGGACAGTGAGAACTTTGTTATATTAGTGAAGAAAGAGCCTTGACAGGTTAATTGAGTATGCAGTTTATCCTCTTGTCCAGAGCGAAAGTCCTTAAGAGCTTGCTTAGTGGAGTTATAAACGTCATACTGAATATATTTGCTGTTGCTAGTTGCTTTCCAAAGATCGTTAATTGCTTCGTTTGGGGATGTTTTTAGGGCTTTACGGAGAACAGTTTGACATTGAATAAATTTGACAGATGGGGGACAAATACTGAAGCCAAACTTGTTGCGGGTTAGGAAAACAGTGCTTAGCGTTCCGGATATAGGTATATCAAGCCATTTACGGATATAACTGTTGACTTTGGAATCAATGTTTTCGGTGACCCACGTTTTCGATACGCTAGAAACTGTAAAATGCCAGGATAATTTGGACAGAAGATATCGACTGTAGAGGAGGATTTTATTTTTTGGATGTAATGGTTTGGAATCAATATCTGCCAT
>CACRXK020017566.1:0-10535 GCA_902702795.2 Paramuricea clavata
GGAGAGCATTCGGTAAGTGGCTAGCTGATATAAACTGGAACAAATTGTACCGCGCTGAATCATGTGAACAAAAGTTAGATTTTTTTCAAACAGTTATAAATACTGGTTTGGACTGTTTTTTCCCTAGTAAAATTGTAAAGTTGCACGATCATGATAAACCATGGGTTACAGTCGGATTTAAGAAAATTATAGAAAATAGACAAAGAGCGTTTCGTCAGGGCAAAAGTCCGCTATATCGTAGATTGAGAAATTTTGCCAATAGAGAAAGTAAGAGACTCAAGTCAACCTTCCTTAAGAAAAAGATGGATGAGTTAAAACTAAACCCCAATGCTAAAAAATGGTGGCAATGTATAAAACAGCTTGCGGGTTTCGCCAAGAACAAAACATTCTCTAATTTCGTTGTAAACAACCAGGTTTTTGCTGGTAAAGAGTTAACAGATAAAATCAATGATGTTTTTGTCTCATCTACCCAAGATATTCCTCCCTTGAATAAGTCTCCAGTTGATGACCTAATTGAAAATGGCAGTAAAAGTATCCTTCCACAGTTTATTATCGAAGAAAAAGATGTATACTGTAAATTGTCCGCCATCCCCGTTTCCAAATCACCTGGTCCTGACGGAATACCTAATTGGGTGCTTAAATCTTATGCATACGTTCTTTCTTCCCCTGTGGTATCGATTTTCAACGCTTCGATCCAAGAAGCAGTTGTACCCTCAATGTGGAAAAAAGCGAACGTTATCCCTGTTCCAAAAAAATCAGTCCCTAAAGACATTTCTAAAGATTTGCGCCCTATCTCACTTACCCCCACTTTATCCAAAATTTGCGAACGGTTTGTTCCAGACTGGTTACTTAAGTCAATTGGTGCAAAGATTGATACGCGGCAGTTTGGCTCCGTTAAAAATTCCTCGGCTACCCATGCCCTACTGAGCCTGATCCATCACCTCCTGAGTGCTACAGATGCTTCAAGCAATGCGGTGAGAGTATTCTTGCTTGATTTTGAAAAAGCTTTTGATCGAATAGATCACAACATACTGGTGAATAAGCTACAACAAATGAGTGTTTCCCAAACCATTATAAATTGGATTAGAAGTTTTCTCTCTGATCGTAAACAACGAGTCAAGTTGGCTAACTGTCATTCGGACTGGCAAACGTTAAACGGTGGAGTGCCGCAAGGGTCGGTGTTGGGGCCGGCTTTGTTCCTTGTTATGATAAATGATCTTCTTATTGATTGGAGCGATAGATGGAAGTATGTTGATGACAGTACGTTTGCTGAACGAGTTACATCAACTGAGAGTAGTGAACTACAAGATCTAGTGAATGTTATCTATAATTGGTGTGAAGTTAATAATATGAAGCTCAACATCGGCAAATGTAAGGAAATGGTAATTGACATTGCAAGAGAAAAACATGAGTTCTTACCGTTAACTATAAATAACGTTGGTATTGAGCGGGTAAAATCTGCCCGAATTCTTGGTCTTTCAATTCAAGATGATTTGAAATGGAACGAGCATGTGAACCATATTGTTAAAAAAAGCGGGAAAACGCCTTTATATGCTAAGGTTGTTAAAACGATCAAATGCCGACAATAGCATTCTAATTTTGGTATACTGCACCATTATCAGACCAGTACTCGAATATGCCTGCCAAGTTTGGCACTTCAATATTACAGAATACCTAAGTGAAGATATCGAAAAACTCCAGAAGCGGGCTCTGCGTATTGTCTTGCCATTCGCTACTTATAGAGAAGCTTGCAGTATTACTGGTATACCCTTACTGAAAGATCGGCGGCGATTATTATGCGAACGTTTTTTTGTTAAAAATGCACATGGAGACAAATTGGGTGACCTCTTACCGCTTAAACTTGAACATAACTATAATACACGTTATGGAAGCGATTATAATAACTATAGTTGTAAAACGGACAGATTTATGAAATCGTTTTTTCCACAGATGGTTTCACATATGAATAGACCATAATTTTAATATTTTTAATATTTTTAAATTTGAACTCTATAACTTTTTCAACTGAAGTTATGAATAATTTTATGCATCTAGATATTCTATTGTAGTATAATGAAACTTTTTACTGATGTAATTTAACCTAATAGGTTACAAATCGGTATTTTATTAAATTATTATTATTATTATTATATGGAAAACGATTATTGCGCGCTATGACGCATGCTATTATTAAAGGCACAGTTCAGCCTTTTGAATGATGGTTTTTAAGGCGTATTTCAGCCCTTTTATTGAAAAAAAAAACTAACTTGGAAAATAAAGCATCATCATTTTTTAAAGCATCTTTATTGTTAAAAACATTGAGTTTACTGATCTTGAATAATGCATAATTGATTTTCCTAGTTAGTTTTTTCAATTAAAAGGCCTGAAATGCACCCTAAAAACCATCATTCAAAAGGCTGAACTCTGCCTTTAACACAGTGTAGTACGTGAAAACCAAATTCAATAGTTATTATATTTATTTTAAAAATTTATGGTTTCTGATTGGCTAACAGGCAACGGTGAAATATTGCACGATTTACGTCGGTAAGCGAGAGAACAACCCAACCACATCCAAAAACATTAGGGTAGGCAGAAAAAAGAGGGTCGATTGGAAAACTGAAACCACAGGATATTTTCTGTTTCAACTAACTTGTACATGTAGCGCGATTTAATTTACACCGCAGCATACTTACTTCATACCAAATGCTTTAATTGCATCCCCCAACCAGTTAAGACTTTCTGCCAAAACTTTAGGATTCTTTTGCTCGCCGGCACATCCGGACACCTAAGGAAAAATCCAAATTTATAAGTTCTCATTGTTCGATCATATAGGATATATAACTTATGTTTATTATATAGACAAATACCGGGTATAATTTATTCTGCAATTTCATTGGCCCTCTACTAGTAGGATATTAGCTCATATCCTGCCAATAGAAAAAAAAACAAGATGGCGGCTCGAAAATTACCGGAGTTTTCTGAACGAGAAAATAGCAAGTTATTCATTAAGAGGAATAAAAACAGAATGATAATACTCCCAAACTATTAAATATATGCCTTTTAGTATAAAATATAAAGCGTATGTATTACAGCGCACCTTACGCAAAATATTTTAATTTACTCAGATTTTTATTTCTTAACCTCGTTTTCGACTTATTTTAAATTCTTTAATATGCAAATTACCTTACGTTGCGTCACACGTGCAGAATTGCTTACAATTAAGTGAAACCGGTTTTTTTAGGCGTGTATTACTCTGACAACAGCGTACGTGAGGATATTTGCGATTCCAAAATCCCTGCAAAAATGCCCAGGGATTGAGAGTTGATATATAGTTCCGCATTATTACTGGGGACAGTCGAAGCTCTAGATTAACAAAATATAAGTTTCACGAGTGTTCCAACTGTGTTTTAACTTAAATACATGATGGTGTTTAGAAAGCATTAAGAACAGCTAACCATGCAAGGGTAATCCAGTGATAGGCTTTAGATCGGTGATTTATTCCCTACAGTACTAAATATGAAGACTTATCAAAGAAAATAAACTTCAAAAATCCATTACGCTAGAAAGAGCATGTTAAAATTAGTAATATTGCAATGTTTGGTTGCGAAATGTTGTAAAATGAGGAAAATATAGCCCTACGAAATTTGAAAATTTTGTATTAATTTGTATTTTGCACGGGAAAATGCACCACATTCGGCCCAAATGTGGTGCATTGCTCGTTTTCACATGCTCTTTCTAGCTGTGGTGATGGATTTTGTTCTGCGATTGCATAACTAAATCCATAGTATATCCATACTATTTCCATACTACATCCACAGTTTATATGGAAATTGCAATTCAACTAAGTCTAAGATCCATATACTATTTCCATAGTAAGGATTTTGAAATAAAATTCCAGCGTAACAATTTATACGATATTTTTTACAATTGTGCAAGAATAAAAATGGAATACCCACCTTCAAACTAACATAGTTCAATGTAAGGTTTTCAGCAAAGACCATCAGAGTTTCTTTACACTGTTCTTTCAACTACAATTTAATATTAACACATAGTTAAAGAGATCGAGGAAATAGAATAGGCTCTATATAACAAGGTAGCGGTTCAGGGATGGATTCACTGGGAGGGGCAGGGGAGTGCTCACCCCTCTTAACCTTAGAAAAAGGGGGTGCAAGCTGCATGGGGGTACCAATTTCCTTATCAAACCCTTTTTGGGTTTGGAAAGGCAATTACAAAAACAAATTGAGATGGTAGCACTACTGTTTAATTGTCAGCAACACTACAGACTAGTATATACCATGCTGCCGTATAGCTCCCTTGGTCAACGGTCAAACCCTGAACCATGGTTGAATCTATCCCTGCTGTGGGTGTTGGTAAAATTCATTCGAGTGCATGGGAAGAACATGGAGTCATTGAGATTATTGAAACAAAAATATGACGTCGTATACGACATGCAAATGTATATAATGTTCACTTTTTGTCTGTTACGTAACACGCGCTCAAAACTAAAGAGTTTATAATGTAGCACTTGGTTGTGACTGCACTACTTGGTTATGACTTGGTTATGGTTTATTTCATTGCTACGCCAAATTCAGTAGGTTTTATTTATATTGTTGTAAATGTGGCATCATGCAATTTTAAAGCATCATTCATAACAATGCTTTACATGCAATTGACAATTTTTTGCTATTATTTTATGTTACTCAACGAGAAATGCATTAAAAACGTAGCTGACTTTATAAACTAGAAAAATAAAAGCTAAAAAAAATAAATTTTAAAAACTAAGCCAAAACGCTTTTAGGTTTTTATTGCTTTTCATCGCAAATATATACGCGGCATAGAGAAAAATTGCCTCTTTTAATAACATATAGACTGCATGTACATGAAATGCAGGATATTATACAGTGTATACATGTAGGTTGCAGAGTTCATCAGTGTAAACTGTTACCCTCTTGAAAAAAGTCGTAATTAATATTATTATTATATACAAGCTCTATCGGACCTGGCACAACATTACTGTCGTTGCAATATAGAAGTGTTGATAAAATATTGCAACAATTCATTACCTAACATTGATCAATTCATTTGGTCAAAAATTGCTCAACTTCCTGTTTACTGGCATGCTTGTTCCCAATTGGTCAATCAGTCACTGAAACGCAAAGCCATGCATTGGTTGATTCAAACACACAGGAAGTTGATCAATTTTTCAACGAATGAATTGATCAGCTCTGAGTAATGAATTGATGCGATATTTTATCAACACTTCCATGCATCCATTGCAACGACAGTAAGCCAATTTTAAAATCGTGGCATAACTTTTCAGCAATATTATAACCTTACCTTGATATCACCGACTTTGTCCACGAGACCAGATATGGCATAAAATGCACTTCTCTTGGAAAATGATGCAGCAAGAGTTGCAATAACAGCGCATAAACTGAACTTGTTCTTTAACACCTAAAACAGAAAAAGGTAATGTCAAAAAACATGGTCCAGCCAAATACACCGTATATCCACACCCATAATACTCATGAGCGCCAGTGTTCGCAACACGCAAACTTTCACCAACAAGTAAGATCTTACGGTTTTATAAGATTATGAGTTGGAATCCATTTCAATTTACAAAAAATAACAATGCAGATGGCGTGGACACACTTTCATTTAATATTAGACGCGCTGCCCGTTTTTGCAACTTTAATAACGGATGGAGCAGCTCGTTTGAAGCATTACCCCAGATAGTTATACCATATATAAAATGAGGGTAAATTAGGCCGAAATAAAATTTGATTCTGGAGACAAAAGGAAGAGCTTCACGGATTCGTTTGCACAGAAACAATCTTGAGTTAATCTTGCTATATATCTTATCAATTTGATTAACCCACACAAGGTGGCTATAAAGTGTATAAGTCCTAAGAGTTTGCCAGACGTAATTTCTTGGCCCTTGAGCCATATTCCATGCAATGAGACTAATAATACAGGTTGTTCGTGACAAGTTGCTACGAGCTTGCTGATATTTCAGTACTCAAACTAGTTCCTTAGATATTGTATATGATTTAACGTCTAGTGGTAGCCCGCGTGCAGGCCCAAGGGAAGAATAGTGGGCCTGCAAGCAAGACCCGGTATTTTGTAAAACGCCCCTTTTCATAACACGCCCCATTCGCGCGTCAATTGTCAAAAAAGAACCAATGGACAGCAACCCAAATATTAACAACAAACTCGCATTAAAATGTTGCGGGGTTTTCTCTGCTTATTCAGAACAGAAACAATGTGTAAATGGCTGCGTTTTAACTCCAAAAAAGCAAGCAACGCAGTCAGTAATTGCCAAATTTGCAAGTGCTCATTTTCATCTAAGATTGGAACAGGCAAATTAGGACGAATATCAACAGAAAATCAGTCTCAAACTTCAAATCGTGAGGGAAGTCGTGCGACCACATTAGCATTAATGTGTGCTTCGCTGTCGCCATTGTTATAAATAAATTGTCTCACTTATCAGATCGTGTGTGCAATTCTTGTTGGCAGCGGAAAGTACGAAATTTATTTCAGTTATTTCATTTGGTAAAGAACTCTACAAAAGAAGAGAGCGTTCAGAGTCCAGATCGTTTCGTTTCAAACGGCAATTTAATACCGTCTTCTGTTTCGCTCTCTCAGCGAAGCCGTTGTAAATCGCAAAGTGTTTCGAATAGGCTTACATGCAACTGCATCTCAACATCAACCAAAAGATCATTTTCTTGAGGAACATATAACGTATCAACTCTGTTTGAAATTAATGAAACTCAAGTGTAAAGGTTACTATAGTTTACCCCAGTCGTAATGTTGCTATTCCAACACCTCACGACAAGCAATCCCCATTGGCATAACGGCAAAACATCTCTTCCTTCAAGTAAACAATAAACAGTCTGTTCTTGTTCCATTTGTAATCGAAAAAAGTGATCAATTTTCAAATTTTAAACTTATCGAGATTTATCGAGAGCCTTTGTGATGAATCACTGACCTAATTATAGAATCCAACAGCAAACAGCCAATCAGAATGCCGCGTTCGTGGGCGAACGCGGAAAGTACAAAATACCGGGCCTTGCTTGCAGGCCCACTATCAAGTTCCCTTGAGCCTGCACGCGGGCTAGTGGTTTGTTTAATATAGCTGTTTTTCTGGACTTACAAAAGGCGATCGACACCATAAATCATGACATCCTGTTAACGAAACTTGATCTTTATGGCCTACAGAAGCCATCATTAAACCTTTTCGGATCCTATTTAGCGAATAGAAGCCAAATGTGCTCCGTTAATGGCGTTCTGTCGGGCACGAAGTTGGTTACATGTGGAATCCCTCAAGGTTCAATTCTTGGCCCACTCTTATTCTTGATATACATTAATGATCTGCCTAACAGTTTGGAGTACTCGTCGACATGAATGCTTGCCGACGATACGACTCTAACTGTATCTGGCAAGTTAATTCAAGCTGTAGAGGTGGCCATAAATCATGACCTTACCAACGTTAAACAATGGCTCTCTGAAAATAGATTATCTCTTAATCTAGTCAAAACTGAGTATCTACTAATAGGATCTCGGTACAACATAAATAATTTACTTGCTGCTCCAAATGTATTTGTTGGTGATACACCAATTAAAAAGGTCAAAGAAACAAAAGCACTTGGAGTTCATATTGACGAGTTTCCATTGTGGGATAAGCATATTGATGAAATTGCTAAGAAGATTTCATCCGGAATTGGGGCGATCAGAAAG
This sequence comes from Paramuricea clavata, assembly GCA_902702795.2. Lineage (NCBI taxonomy): Eukaryota > Metazoa > Cnidaria > Anthozoa > Malacalcyonacea > Plexauridae > Paramuricea > Paramuricea clavata. The sequence goes on from CACRXK020017566.1 coordinate 7,738, forward strand.
CTAAAATCTTGTGTGGATCATAATACATTAATTTGTGCTCATAATGCACTTATACTTCCACACCTAGATTATTGTTGCGAAGTTTGGGACACCATTGGTGCCACTCTTTCTGATCGACTCGAGAAACTACAAAATAGGGCAGCTAGAGTTATTACTGGCCATAAAAACCAATACGGTCAATCTGAACTTGCTCTAGACGAACTGAAATGGAAACCTTTAAGTGAACGCAGAACACATTTCGTAGCGAGTCTTATGTATAAAATAACTCGCGAACTGGCGCCAAAACGACTAACCAATATTTTTCAAAGGACGTCTTCCTCTTATTACTATAATATGCGAGGCTCTTCCACCAAACTCTTTTTGCCCAAACCTAAGACTGAATATCTTAAAAAAAGTCTTAGTTATAGAGGAGCGAAATTGTGGAACAGCCTTTCTGATGAAGCAAGAAACAAACACACTCTTGCTTCGTTTAATTCATGTATACGACACCTGGCCAATTAATTAATTAATTAATTAATTACGTTAATCAAAAATATTGCACAGTACTAACATTAATTTAATAATATTATGTAAATAATTATATACTCGTTGTATTTGTAAATATATTGTAATTGTTGTTAACTGTAATGTAATGTATGACCATAATTTGTATTAATTGTATTTTTTAACTATTTAAGTTTTACCTTTTAACTATAAAGTTTTACCTACCTACCTACCTACCATCTCGCAATGCCAGATTACTTGAGACCGAGCACGCGTAGCTACTGAATTTGGATTTTAAACAAAGTTGCCAATTTTTTTGGCGTATGAGAGACGTGCATCTCGCAATGCCAGATTGCTTGAGACCGAGCACGAGTAGCTACTGAATTTGGATTTTCAACAAAGTTGCCAAGGGGTTTGGCGTATGAGGAGAAGTGCATCTCACAATGCTAGATTGCTTGAGACCGAGCACGGATAGCTACTGAATTTGGATTTTAAACAAAGTTACTAATGGGTTTGGCGTATGAGAGACGCGCATCCCGCAGTGCTGGATTGCTTGAGACCGAGCACGAGTAGCTACTGAATTTGGATTTTAAACAAAGTTGCCAATGTGTTTGGCGTATGAGAGAAGGGCATCTCGCAATTCCTGATTGCTTGAGACCGAGCACGCGTAGCTACTGAATTTGGATTTTAAACAAAGTTGCTAATGTGTTTGGCGTATGAGAGAAGTGCATCTCGCAATGCATGATTGCTTGAGACCGAGCACCAGTCGCTACCGAATTGGGATTTTAGTAAATTTCCTAATGTGTTTGGTGTATGAGAGAGGTGCATCCAGGGGCGCCGGAGCCACGAGGGCAGCGTGGGCAGCTGCCCCCGTTGCCTAAACAGTGCGGGGGCAGCACGGGGGCAGCAGGTTGCCTTTTTTTACCAGAATTGCACTTCGAACGTCGTGCGTTTTTCACATGAATTGAAATTGAAAACTATTTTTAAACAATTTAGCTCATATTTGAATATGAATTCCTCTCAGAAACGTTACCAATCAGTTTCGACCTATGAAAAAAAGTGAAAAACGAAGCCTTCCTAAATAACTGACAACTGTCATGTTGCTTTACAATACATTTTAGTCTTTAGCTAGTGTCATGCAACGAATAAAAATGTTCCAATCCATGCCGAAATTTGTCTAAGGGGCCAACCATTTAACTTTTTTTTATTTTGAAAAAAAATTCCTACAAGGCCATTCTGAACAAAAAAAAATACCTGCACTAACAAACTGAGGGAAAAAATATCCTGCCCCATTATTTGGTGGGAAAAAAATGTTGCAAAACAGCATGGTTGCAGGGATCGATTTGACCAGTCCCAGAAGATCAGCTGGTTTGATTTTCAGGGACTAATGTAAGGTTAATTTCTTGTTGGAAAACTCCTCAAAGTGCTGGAAATAGATTATCTGAGCTTCAACCTTGAAATCCAAATTTGTTTGGGTGTGGCATGCCCCCAGACCCCTCTAGAGGCTCCCATCTTTGGTGGTCGACTCGGTTGTCTCAGAATCGTAGGTATGGCCTGATCTGATGCCCTATGGTGCATACTTATTTGTTAGTTAAACCATGCATATCTATGCTGAAAGTAGCTGCAGCGACACAGACTTGCCGACTGGAACTTCTCCAGGTCCCCCGCTAAATATGTCATCTCCAGTTACACATCCTTACAGGGCCGTAGCAACCGGGGGGACTGGGGGGGAGGTGGCTGCTGCTCCCCCACCCCCCAATAATTTGCTAATAATAATTCTTTTTTCAAAATCATGAAAACCTTTATCATAATAATTCTTTTTTCAAAATCATGAAAAGAATGAAGATATTACCCATACTTTCCTGCAACTTATACGATATATAGTTAATTAAATACGCCTTCGCCCATTTAGTACTACTAAATTGTAACTTTCAACATACTAAATCGCTGTTTTCTGACCATCAGAATTCTGTCAAATCTTCCGCCAAAGTCCAGGAAATGGCATTTCACAGACTCTAAATTTAAAAATTTCCTCTGGACTTTGGCCTCGCTTTCCGCCCCCTCCCCCAATCGAAAAGAGCTTCTTACGACCCTGCCTTAAAAGAGGCCAAGCAATGCATGAAGCTAGAAAACTCAACGTTAATTATATAACTAAAGAATCTAAATGGTATAAGCTATTGGAAAAAAAATGCTGCGAAAGAGAGAGTGGCAAAAGAAAAATCGTACATGGTGTTGGAACAGAAAAAAAACTTGTACATAACGATCCCAGAAAAAAATTTCCTGGCAGCAGTAAATCACCCCCCCCCCCCCCCCCC
>CACRXK020017567.1:0-10535 GCA_902702795.2 Paramuricea clavata
CAATTGTAGTGAGTGATGCTGAACTGTCTGTTGTATGTTGTGAGTGATTTTGAGCGCCTGTTGTGATGAGTGACACTGAATTGCCCCAATTGTGGCTCAGGAAAAAATGTACCTGCTGACTTGTCAAATAATCTCCTTAAATAATGTTCTGGGAAGTAATTTGTGTAATTGATTACAAACAAAAACAAGGGCTTGTTAACAGTATAATGAGGAAATTAATTCCCTCTCATTATATTATTCAGCCTTGATAAAGCATATGGAGGCTTTCTGTCTGATTTGACCCTCGTGCATGTAATCGTTTGGGAATGCCTGATCATTAAGATCACAACATTTGTTGTGAAGCTTGGCCTTTGAAATCTAAACTCAAAGCACTATATGTGTGTTCACAATGTTCTTGGGATAAGAACGAAAATCAAATAAAATATTTCAACTCAATTAAATTCAGGAAATGTTAATTAACCATGGCGGTCAACCAGGTTATACTCAGGGCATATGGCTAACATAAGCATTTAAATTCCAAGTGCATACGATGTTGACATTCCTTGTTTTTCAGACATTCTTTGGGCCTTGTACTCCCTTTAACTGTTTATAAATATACTGTATGATATTGACATTTGCACGGAAGATCTATTGTAGCAACAATAACTATTAAATGTTTTGATGATCATGGTTATGGTGTATTGAGAGTCCATATTATTAAATTAAAGTGATTTTACATATCTGTTTCACAATCGAGGCAGCAATTTCCTTGCGACAGTAATTCATAGTATAAATACTTCTATCGATCCATTCGTTTTGCACTGTTGCTTTGTCTATTTAATAGATCTCCTTTACAGTTCAAGCAAGGTTCTCAGAGCTAATTTGAAGACAATTTCAGATTTATTCAATATTTTTGGAAGAACTTTAACAGATTTTTTCATTTTAAAATAGATTTTTGTTCTTTATTTGTCGATTTCGGTGTTTATGCAATATTGACGAATATGTTGTAGCTAAAGCGATCCGCGATCGCACCCCCCTGTATACTATTTGCTCCGATATATCACGTGACAAAATAATCCACAATTTGTGGATTATTTCACCAGCCTTTACCAGGGCCTTTGCTGCCCTTCGCCTCCTTCCTGAAAAGGCCCTGGGGACGAGGTTGACAATGATCCAGCCATCACTGGACAACACTTTCTAAATGCTGTTAGAGAATATGGGGGATGTCCAACTATACTACGAACTGACAATGGTACAGAAAATGTTATTATGGCTGCTATGCAGTCATACTTTCGATGCAATGGGGACGATGAATATGCTGGTGAAAAAGCACACAGATATGGTACATCACCATCAAATCAACGCATTGAATGTTGGTGGTCATATTTACGTAAAAACCGCTCAAATTGGTGGATTAATTTTTTTAAAGATCTTGTCGAAGCAGGTCATCTTAGTTTATCCAATCAGCTACAGAAAGAGTGCTTGTGGTATTGTTTCATCAACTTCTACAAGAAGATCTATCTTCAGTTCAGCTGCACTGGAATTCTCATTACATTCGAAAGTCAAGATTTGATACTATTTCCGGGAGACCAGACGAGTTATACTTTCTTTCCGAGTGCCCAGGTGGTAGAAATTACATAAAATCTGTCACAGATGAACAATTTGATGATATGTCTCAGTATTGCCATGAATATAATGAAGACAATTTGTATCAGGAATACTTTGGTGAGATTTTCGAGCAACTTCATTTAGGTGAACCAACGAATTGGAGAGAATGTTTGGATCAATATAACAGGTTTTGCGAAATTGCAGAAGGCTAGGCTACTTGCCATAAATACAGTTTACTTGTCATTGGAAACCTCTACCCCAGGGAAACATAGAGCATAACCATTAGCTGTTCGCTCTAAAAGGTTTTAATACGGTACCCTCAAATATTTAAGTCTATTAATTTAAATATATTGTATAATGAAACTTAATCACTCTGATTACACCCATAGGTGGGGCATTTTCTGGCATCTGGGTCTACAAAGGTCCAGTCCCCATGTTTCCCTGGGTGAGGATGGGGGTCGAATGACAAGTTGATAACTGGTTCTGTTAACAAACTTAACAAAATAACAAAACTTTTTAATAACAACTTATACAATGATTAAATAATGTATATAAGTATTCCACCTTAAACTTAATGTTCAATTATAGTGCCAATAACATATTATTGAACTGTTCAATTTCCTAATTATTAGTTTTACAATTTGCTGAAAATGCCTCCATTCATTAATGCTGTAAGGAGGTCATGTGATAAGTCACCATTTGTTGTTTTATCATTGACATATAAATATAATGCATTGGATTAGGTTTGTGCACTAGGAATAGACTTTCCCTCATCATGAACAAAGGTTATCATTGGTTTCGGATCAAAACCAATAGATGGTGTGTTGGCTGCCCCAGTTGCAAACAGTAGCATATGGCTTGGTGTCAACAAAGGAATGATGCTTTTCTCTTGTTCGGTTAATTTCCAATCACTGTCTTCTAAGCACTCCTGTAAAGTACCATCTGAAATAGAAAACAATATGCATTAATTTCCACTGTTAAAAGTCTCATGCAGGGCTTGAAACTTAAAATTTTTGTCAGTATCCAAGTGGATACCAGCATCATAGAATCTAGTATCCATCCTTGAAATATAGTAACCCAGATTTGGATACTAGATATTCTATTTCCAGTATCTAAGCAAGGCAAAATTTTACCTTGCAACCAGGCCTTCAGTTGCTGAACAAAAACCAGGCCTTTAGTTTCAATAATAAAAATGTGTATTGAAATTCGAAAAAATTGAAAATAACACACTGCGGCGATACGAAAGAAAGCACTGTTTGTGAAATTTTTTTTTTAAATATTCTGACAAAATCCGTAGACATTGAAGTTCGGAAACATGCCCAAAGTCTAGATTATTATCTACTATAGCAATTTCTAAGTTTTCCTAGTATCCAGTTGGGATACTGAGCTTATGATACCCAGTATTCAAAATGAAAATCTGATATCCTGTGGATATCTGGATACCGCAAGTTTCGAGCCCTGCTCATGTATTGTAAGTTAGTATTTAAAAATGTTTACCTTCAATTGATTTTAAAAAGGCAATGAATATTGCCATCACTATTTCTTCTTTAACTCTTCGCTGGTTTCCTTGTGGTGAAAAAGCAGGCTTCAATGTTTTTATCACCTGTTGAACATTCACTTTGCCACCTTTCTTGCACGAAAATAGATGATGAGCCATCCCTTTACTGCTTCTGATAAAATCTAATACCTGTGAAGAAATAGTTGTCATCTCAAATTATACAGTCAGCATAGGTGTACAAGGGGGGGGGGGGCTCCTAATTTTGACCCAACCAGGCAATTTTTAGAACCAATAGTTATAGAACCAGTTGGGCAATTTTTAGCTCACCATCGGGCAAAATAACTGGGTGGGGTCACATCAGGCAAAAATCGGCTGCCCCCCTAAAATTTTGTTATCCATACACCTATGTGTGCCAATTAGTTAATCAGACGTTTTTTAGGGGTGCACCGGAACTAATTTTTGAAGTTCCGGCCGGAACCGGCCAGAACTGAAAAGTTTCGGCCGGAACCGGAACTGATTTATTAAGCCATACATTAGAATAAAAATATTGACAAACATTAAACGTCATAATGAAATGTTAATGGTGCATATTTTCCTTGTGTACTCCAAATGACTTCCTACTGTGAACTTTTGTTAGACACAAAAACGTTTGATATTCTATCTCTCTGAAAACAACAGAGTTCCAGTTCCGGCCATGCTTTTTTTATTAACTCTGAAAAATCGGGTGACATACTGTAGTTATTACACAAATAGTACGGTAAATAGTATGAAAATATCAAACCCCATAATATGAAAGGCCTTGGATAAATTGATCCAGCATAGATTTACATCTAATGATGACATAGTACTTGGTGATTTCATTAACCAATATGTGTCTTTCATTGAGATTGATCTTTAAAGGCAATCCATCTATATCTACTTTCCACTCGCATTCAGTCCAACATTTGTTGACATCAAGCTGGGTCTTTGCTTCTTGCAACTAAAATTTACAATGAATGTATACAATAGTAGGGTAGTGTAGTGTTTTTCAATGGTCTTGAAAAAGGGCTTAAAAATACTGCTCAAATTAAAATGTGTTGTAATTAGAATGCTGTTTTTAAGGTTTGTAATCCAAGTGAGTATATATATATATAATATATTAAGAGTGAATGTCAGTAAAAATCGAACATATGAGACATTTCGCGGCCACGACTGAAAAATCGATTTTGCTCAAATTTTACCCAGATATACCTTATTATATCGAAAAATGCACCATATATTCTTTTAGGTCAAATTCTTTTTTAACTTTGAGAAAATGCCGTTTTAACACGACCACCCTAAATCGCCATTTTTTCTGGGGAAATATGCGCTGATTTTACAGATAAATTTCACGACGACAACCGTTTCTAATCGATCTAAAACCCTAAAAATCTTGTTTTCGGTTATTCAAAGGACTGTGTACATGACTAGAGGAAATCTGAGTTACTTTTAGGAATAGAAATAAGCGTAGTTTTGGAGCACACTATTTTACTTCATTTACGATACCCTCTTAACAAAATCGATTTTCACCATGCGATAAAGCTCCAAATCGATCATGCTTCTACTAGTTAGCTCTTTAATAAGCAAGCTTTCGATTGACGTAAATACTTCTTTTGGCAAATGAATACGCGATAAACGACAGCGCGTTGAAATCGTCCGTTTTTGACGTCTTGCAAGTCAAACGTTGTTAATTTACATACCGTCGAAGTAAACAATTTAATCAAGTATTTTAAGTATTTTACCTTTTGAGAAGAAGATATAGTCTTGAATGGAGACTTTTTACCTTGCTTAGTTTAAAATTGGTCCAAAAATCCCGAGATATTTGTAAAATATCATCATATACAGGTATTTTGAAATATAATATTGTTGTCAGTTGCGTGACAACTTCAGATCATTGTTCAATATTGTCTACTTTTAATAGCGCAAACATACAAATCGATGAGCTGTTTAGTGGTTTTATATTTGTTACTAATTTTCCCAAAATTAGAACTTCAATTGACAATTGTTGTTTTGTTCCAGTTTGCATTGATCCATATAATGTACCATTTAGTATTTACATATCGACTATCGAGTATAAATGTTTACGAAGACATAAGTTAATTATTAAGCAGCGGTTAATAGCGTGCGTGTGAAATGAACATTTATCCATACAAGGATTTGTTATTTTATTATATATTCTACCACCTCAAACTCAAATTATAGGCATATAGCAAATACTGTAGTTTAGAATAATGTGTGTTTACTTTGATGCACAGTTAAAATAATCAGTAAAATTACTTTATTTTGATACACTAATGTCTATTGATCTTATTATATTTCACAAGTACTAGTACCCAAAAATAAAAGTAATTTGGCCCAGTGCGACATCACAAATTATTATTGTCTCCCCATACGTCGCGTTTAAAGAAAATGAAAGCTTGTTGCTCGTTTAACGCCGGATTAACCACGTGCCAAATACGGCAAATGCCATGGGCCTCGCGCTTTAATACTGTACTACGCCCATTTTTACGAGAACACGGCCATTTTCTATTGGGATACACCCATTTTAGGTGCCTCGCGAATTTAGGGACCTCGCGCATTTAGGGCCCCTATAGGCTTGGCAGTTCGCCCTAGCACGGACCCGGGAAAATATGCAATACTCGTGTTCATATAATCTTTAGTTGCGTTGAGCTGTTATATTATGATCCTGTTTATACCCACCAACTGCGCCAGGCAGGCCATTATCTCGTTTATAATTGATGCAAATAAATTGAAATATTGAAAAAAATTATTTAACACTTTTGTGTGTCTTTAAATTCAATGGTTTTCATAAAAAGAAGAAAGGGGGAGGTTTGGGGGCCTCGCGCTAAAATTTGCCACGGGCCTCGCGCGACGTTAATCCGGCCCAGCTGGTCACTTGTCGGCAGTTCTTGCGGTTTTAATGCCAATTGACAAAGATCAAAAGAGGGCACTGATGACTCCCCCCGTCGGAGAAATACTGGCGCAGCCCAAACCAGCTCAGTGAAATATGGGGCCCCAGGGCCAATTATACCCTTGGGGCCCCGGTGAACCACAATTACCCCCCTCCGTCGACAAACTTTTTATCGGCTTGCAAATTTGTATTTGCCTGTCTTCCTTGAGCTGGGGTCGCGGAGAAAATTGCTCCCTTTGCCGCCTCCCTGCATGGGCGGCCCTGGCGCCGCCCTTGTCTTATCATAACTATCTACCCTAATTCAAGCTGATTGGCGCGGCTCGATGAATTAATTGCCGCTTTCAAACAGAGGTTTATTATTTTAAACCCCAGTCTAGAACCAGGGTACCTTTTGTCACTCTGAGGCCAGCGAAATAACCTCTTCCGCAACATGCACGTACGCGTCTACTATCGTCAAGAAACAATCAATACGTATAATCGTTGTGGTCTGTGGGATTTTAATTCAATAGTGTAAACCTTGCAGTTTTAGGGAAGCCTCACATATCGATTTTTCCACAAGAAACGTCATATGTTCGTTTTGGGGGTGGGGGAGGGGGGTTTACAGCTGTGACGTTTCTCTGTAAATATCATAGAAAAGTTCGATAGTTTTTTCGCATACCTTAACATTTCGGAATCAACTTTGCAGAGTATGAAAAAGAAAACAACTTGAAAGAAAACGACTATTCAAATATAAGGGCTGGTAAACTAAAAATAAAAACTCCTTATTTGGATAAACATTATAAACGTTCATCTCACATGTACACGCACGCTAACAGCTGCTTAATAATTAACTTACGTATTTGTAAAAATCAGTCGATAAATAAAATGGTACATTAATATGGACAAAATGGATCAAAACCTCTGAAAACAGCAGTTGTAGTTCCAATTCTTTTGGGGAATTTAGTAGCAAATATAATCCTTAAATAGCTCATCGATTTGTATATGTTAGCGTTATTAAAAGTCAAACGGCCGGGTCGGCGGGTCGTAGATCACGTTGAATAATGATCTGAAGTTATCATGCAACTGTCAACAATGTCTCAAAATACTGGATGTTTGATGATTTTTTTACAAATATACTGGGATTTCTGGACCACTTTTAAACTTAGCAAAGTGAAAAGTCCCCATTCAAGAATATGTTTTTTCTCAAAAGGTAAAATACTTAGAATACTTGATTAAATTGTTTACTTCGACGGTGTATAAATTAACAGCGTTTGACTTGCAAGACGTCAAAAACGGAAGATTTCAACGCGCTGTCGTTTATCGCGTATTCGTTTGCCAAAAGAAGTATTTACGTCAATTGAAAGCTTTTTTATTCAAGAGCCAACTAGTAGAAGCATGATCGATTTGGAGCTTTATCGCATGGTGAAAATCGATTTTGTTAAGAGGGTATCGCAAATGAAGTAAGATAGTGTGCTCCAAAACTACGATTATTTCTATTCCTAAAAGTAACTCAGATTTCCTGTAAGTCATGTACACAGTCCTTTGAATAACCGAAAACAAGATTTTTAGGGTTTTAGATCGATTAGAAACGGTTGTCGTCGTGAAATTTATCTGTAAAATCAGCGCATATTTTCCCCCAAAAAATGGCGATTTAGGGTGGTCATGTTAAAACGGCATTTTCTCAAAGTTAAAAAAGCATTTGACCTAAAAAAATATATGGTGCATTTTCCGATATAATAAGGTATATCTGGGCAAAATTTGAGCAAAATCGATTTTTCAGTCGTGGCCGCTTTATGTTTGATTTTTGTGGACATCCTCTCTTAAGACCTAACCAGGAACGACTGTGAAAAATTCAGCACAAGGTCCTCTCAATTCCTACCAGAGGACCTTGTGCTGCATTTTTCGCAGTTATTCCTGGTTAGGTCCTGAAATGTAATATATATTCACTTGGATTACAAACCCTAAAAACAGAATTCTAATATTACCAAGTGAAGTGCAGAAACCACTAACCAGATCATTGTGTTGTAATTACCACTACTCAATGCTTTTGCTTACCTTCTTTAAAGACTTTCGTACAATTATGTCTGCTACCTCATCTATTTGGGGAAATGCATTGTCGATTCCACCCTGAATGTACTGGCATAAACTGGGGCTGAAAATACGGGGTAACTCTCCTCCTTGAACAATCATTGTTGCAAGCATTTTCCCCACCACTGAGAATGCACTACTTTGTAGGGCTTTAAAATTGGGCCTGATAATGTGTCCTTCTGAAGTATCTACAAATGTATGAAAAATAATTATGATTATGTGTAATCTGGGTATTGTATATACAGTAACAGTGAACAAGTACCATGGCAATAAGGTTTAATATTATTTTTCAACCAACTAACTTGGTATGTTGATTTCAAAACTAAGGTCAAGAATCTGCAGATTCTAATAAACATGTGAATGCTGGCTGCAATTTCAAGTTCAACTGTATAATGCTGATTATAAATAGTCATAAACAACAACTAACAGTTGCCACCTATGGACTATCATACTAGTAAAGATAAATTCTAATGAACATACTGAATAAAGTCCCACTCTCTTTAGACATCGCTCCAAGAAGTAAGTGGAAAAATTCCCGACGAGGACCACCATTGTCAACTGCATCTTCTTGGCCTTCAAATGTAGCAAAGGTTACCCGTAACAAACTATTTCTTTGCAGAAATCTCTGTCGTAAGAAATACGGTTTTGCTGTTTCCCAGATACTTAATCTGCTCACCACAACACTTCGTGGATCTCCTTTAACCATTTTATTGGCATGATCTTTAATCAAAATAACAACACTCTCATCTTCCAGGTCATTTGGATCTTCATTTTTCACTTCTTCCTCCTCTGTATTCCCAAGTTGTTGAATGCTTTCATCTATTGCCTGTTGCACAGCACTATTCTCATCCAAGCCAATAGGTCTAAAATGATATGGAAATGAGAGATATAAATTAATTTATAACAGAGGATATTTGAGGAAAGCCCCCACCCCTCTCAAATAAGCTCCCTGCAAATGTGTCTGAAAAGAAACTCCCAGATTGATTGCAAACAAATGTATCAGTCAAATCCCAGTATGCCCGTCCCCCCCCCGGGCTTGTTCCAATTTTTTTTAAATATACGACAAATTCCCAGGGCTGGGGATAAAAACCATGTTAGCAAATCCCCTACCCCGGAAATAATTGGATTGTATTTTAGAAAAATTTATCGCCTATTAATTCACCATTGTGTGTCAACTCTAGCCCAGTCCAGCGTTTCCACTTTCAAGAAAATTTTGGCACAAATCACAGGAATTTTTAAATTGAATAGTGAAAGCACTGGTCGTCACACTCTAGTGTGCATTTATATTAAAAGTTTGACAGTTTGTGGTGTGGTTGTTCCATTTGACTGGTTTTATTATATACTGTACTCTGGTTTATCATGGAAGTTTGTGGCATCTTGCTCTTAATTCTAGAGACTTTAGAAACCTCCATATTCTTAATTTCAAATGCCCCACCCCTGGGAAAAGGTTTGCATTCCCACCCCCCGGGACGTGCTTGACAGGAAAATGCCCCGCAGTTGCCCAGGGGGAGGGGGACACTTGGATTTGACTGATACAAAAACAGAAGTACTTACAAAAAGTCAGCAACCTCAAAAAGCTGTATAACCTCAGGCTGGTGAGGAGAAGGAACAGGAACAGGAGTGGCAGATGCCTCAGTGGAAGAATCAATGAAATCATCAGCGAAATCATCTACATTACTGTCAGAGTCCCATAAAACCCTCTCTATCTCTGCTTCTTCTTCACTTAACCAGTTTGTTATTGGCATTGTACTCTCTATCCTTTTTTCCGTCGCAGGGCAAAGGTACAGGACTATTCTACTATAGCTCTTGCCAAGCCCTTCTTTGTATTTTCTCAGCGTGAATTCCTCTGAGCTGCCAGGTATCTGTTTCGCCAATTTTCCATCTTGAAACGTTACGACGTATCCACGATCTCTGGAAAAAGTTCTGTCGTAATCCTCCCACTTTTTCAACGCTCTCTCTCTTACCTCGTCATAACCCATATCTCTGGACAATTTCACAGGAAATGACTTGCCACGCTGGATTTTGGCCTCGCCATATTCGTATTCCATCAAGCCAACGTTAATGATAACTTCATCTTTAGCTTTGGCTTGTGTTTCTCCCACGCGGCCCTTCTTTTTATTTGGCTTGAAATGAGACTGTCTCTCTGTCTCCTTCTGCTTCATGTACGCCGAAAACGATGGAGGATTCGTGCTTGCTGATTGCCGTTTTCTTTTGCTGCTATCTGCATTGGCGCTGTCCGTTTCTGTATTTGACGGACTAATGATACCGCTTGTTTCGCCCTTTCTCGTTCCGCATGATGGGCAGAACACAAAGGCACTTTGTAACTCCTTGCCACAAGAGCAGCAATACATATTTTTAAGATAAAACACTATGTAAATTTGTGAACAAACGCAAATTCCGACTGCCAAACCACACGCGTGCTTCGGGAAGAGAATAAGAGATACAAACATTGAC
>CACRXK020017570.1:0-10534 GCA_902702795.2 Paramuricea clavata
ACACAACTTGACTAAATGAGATATACCTCATCAACATACTATGCAAACAACCCCTGGAACATTTAACCTAAAATGTTGAGAATTTTATTTATTTTGCTCATAATATAAACTACTAGTATTTACATTAAAAAAGATCTAGAGCTAAGTAGTATAGGGAAGAGGGGTTCTAGGCCAGGCGGAGCGGGCGGAGCGCTTTGCTCCGCCCATGAGATGAGGTCATAATTCATTTAATTTATTCAGGTTTATGTCAATTTATTCGGGCTTACTTGACATTTTTGATCCGCTGCCGTTTGTTTATCTACAGTTTTTAGCTTATTTCTGGCTACTTCACTGCCGTTTGTTTATCTACAGCCTTTTTTATTTAATTTCTAGCTACTGCGATGCTGTTTGTTTATCTACAGCTTTTTTTTAGTTTAATTTTAGCTAGTGTGATGCCGTTTGTTTATCTACAGAGTACAGTTTATATTTGTGGTTACTTCGTTGCTCTACAGAAACCACAGCAAATAATATAAAGTTTCTCAAAGATATAGCACACTGCTTGTATTACTTTAAACGAAATAAAAACCATGATTTTACAAGCATTTTGTCAAAGTAAAGTTTTAAATATATAGATTTTCTTAGAGAAAAAAGCGTTGTCAAGTAATCCCCACGCGTATACGTATATAACACAAAGGTTGAGGTAATTAAGGGGATTAAGGCAATAGAATTTGCATTAATCGATAGGATCTTAATGGATATAAATGGATTTTATTACTGGCGGTCGTGGGCATGTTCAGACGAACAGGCAATATTTATATATTTATCACGCGGGCGCATGGCTTTGTGGGCAAACAAATGCACAATAATATAGATTCAACTGAACACATTTATTTCTTCAAAACGTTTTACAAAGTTTTATGCTTCTAATATATATCGTCACTCCTAAGATATTACATGATATCCTAAGATATTGCACGATATCCTAAGATATTGTATTATATCCTAGGATATTGATATCCTAACATACTGCATGATATCCTATTGTATGATATCCTAAGATATTGTATGATATTCTAAGATACTGTATGATATCTTAGGATACTGTATGATCCTAAGATACTGATATCCTAAGAGATTGTATGATCATGTTTCGCTCGCTACTCTGGTTTAAATAAATGTTTACAAAGCCCAGTCGAATTGTAATCAAGACCCAACGTTTCGACACTCCAGTCTAGTGTCTTCATCAGGGGTGATCTGAAACTGCGATCGTGGCTTCTTAAATTCCCAAGGGATGACGTCACCTGCCAATGATATCCTAAGATATTGATATCCTAAGAAAATGATATCCTAAGATACTGATATCCTAAAGATATTGATATCCTAAGACATTGATATCCTAAGATATTGATATCCTAAGAAAATTATATCCTAAAGATACTGATATCCTAAAGATATTGATATCCTAAGAAAATGATAGCCTAAGATATTGGTATTCTAAGAAAATGATATCCTAAAGATATTGATATCCTACGAATATGATATCCTAAAGATACTGATATCCTAAAGATTTTGATATCCTAAGAAAATGATATCCTAAGATATTAATATCCTAAAGATATTGATATCCTAAGATATTGATATCCTAAGATACTGATATCCTAAAGATATTGATATCCTAAAGATAAAGATTCAATGATTCACTCTTATGATTCAATGATTCACTGTTATGATTCAATGATTCACTCTTATGATTCAATGATTCAATCTTATGATTCAATGATTCACTCTTAGGATTCAATGATTCACTCTTAGGATTCAATGATTCAATCTTACGATTCAATGATTCAATCTTACGATTCAATGATTCACTCTTAGGATTCAATGATTCAATCTTACGATTCAATGATTCAATCTTAGGTTTGTATGAATCACTCTTATGATTCAATGATTCAATCTTACGATTCAATGATTCACTCTTAGGATTCAATGATTCAATCTTATACTCCCTAGGCTCGGGGCCGAGCAGAAGCTTCACAGAAGCTTCACAGAAGCTTTACAGGAGCTTTACAGAAGCTTTACAGAAGCTTCATAGAAGCTTCACAGAAGCTTTAGAGCCGAGCTCCTTAGACTCCGTGCCGAGCTCCATAGGCTCCGAGCCGAGCTTCATAGGCTCGGAACCGGCTCCTTAGGCTCGGAGCCCAGCTCCTTAGACTCGGAGCTAAGCTCCTTATAAGGCTCGGAGCCGAACTCCTTGGACTCCGAGCCGAGCTCCATAGTCTCCAAGTCGAGCTCCATAGGCTCGGAACCCCCGAGCCGAACTCCATAGTCTCCAAGTCGAGCTCCTGACAACCAAATATTTTTAATCCAAATTAAGCATGTTCTAAACGTCACATTTTGCATGCGCCGAATGCATTTCAAAACAATGGATAATGAGGATTTCAGTTGATTATCTAATGAGTAATGGTTTGAATGCATTCGGCACATGTAAAATGCGACGTTTAGAACATGCTTAATTTGGATTAAAAATATTTGGTTGTCAGGAGCTCGACTTGGAGACTATGGAGTTCGGATCGGGGTTCCGAGCCTATGGAGCTCGACTTGGAGACTATGGAGCTCGGTTCGGAGCCCAAGGAGTTCGGCTCCGAGCCTTATAAGGAGCTTAGCTTCGAGTCTAAGGAGCTGAGCTCCGAGCCTAAGGAGCCGGTTCCGAGCCTATGAAGCTCGGTTCGGAGCCTATGGAGCTCGGCACGGAGTCTAAGGAGCTCGGCTGTAAAGCTTCTGTGAAGCTTCTATGAAGCTTCTGTAAAGCGTCTGTAAAGCTCCTGTAAAGCTTCTGTGAAGCTTCTGTGAAGCTTCTGCTCGGCTCCGAGCCTAGGGAGTATAAGACTAAATCATTGAATCCTAAGAGTGAATCATTGAATCATAAGATTGAATCATTGAATCATAAGAGTGAATCATTGAATCATAAGAGTGAATCATTGAATCATAAGAGTGAATCATTGAATCATAAGAGTGAATCATTGAATCATAAGAGTGAATCATTGAATCTTTATCTTTAGGATATGAATATCTTTAGGATATCAGTATCTTAGGATATCGATATCTTAGGATATCAATATCTTTAGGATATTAATATCGTAGGATATCATTTTCTTAGGATATCAGTATCTTAGGATATCATTTTCTTAGGATATCAATATCTTAGGATATCATTTTCTTAGGATATCAAAATCTTTAGGATATCAGTATCTTTAGGATATCATATTCTTAGAATATCAATATCTTAGGCTATCATTTTCTTAGGATATCAATATCTTTAGGATATCAGTATCTTTAGGATATCATTTTCTTAGGATATC
The DNA here is from genome assembly GCA_902702795.2 of Paramuricea clavata. Classification (NCBI taxonomy): domain Eukaryota; kingdom Metazoa; phylum Cnidaria; class Anthozoa; order Malacalcyonacea; family Plexauridae; genus Paramuricea; species Paramuricea clavata. The sequence continues at coordinate 3,339 of CACRXK020017570.1, forward strand.
AATATCTTTAGGATATCAATATCTTAGGATATTATTTTCTTAGGATATCAGTATCTTAGGATATCATTTTCTTAGAATATCGATATCAATATCTTAGGCTATCATTTTCTTAGGATATCAATATCTTTAGGATATCAGTATCTTTAGGATATAATTTTCTTAGGATATCAATGTCTTAGGATATCAATGTCTTAGGATATCAATATCTTAGGATATCAGTATCTTAGGATATCATTTTCTTAGGATATCAATATCTTTAGGATATCAATATCTTTAGGATATCAGTATCTTAGGATATCATTTTCTTAGGATATCAATATCTTAGGATATCATACAATCTCTTAGGATATCAGTATCTTAGGATCATACAGTATCTTAAGATATCATACAGTATCTTAGAATATCATACAATATCTTAGGATATCATACAATAGGATATCATGCAGTATGTTAGGATATCAATATCCTAGGATATCATACAATATCTTAGGATATCGTGCAATATCTTAGGATATCATGTAATATCTAAGGAGTGACGATATATATTAGAAGCATAAAACTTTGTAAAACGTTTGAAGAAATAAATGTGTTCAGTTGAATCTAAATTATTGTCCATTTGTATGCCCACAAAGCCATGCGCCCGAGTGATAAATCTATAAATATTGCCTGTTCGTCTGAACATGCCCACGATATAATTCATTAAGATCCATTATCAAATATATCCATTAAGATCCTATCGATTAATGCAAATTCTATTGCCTTAATCCCCTTAATTACCTCAACCTTTGTGTTATATACGCGTGGGGATTACTTGACAACGCTTTTTTCTCTAAAAAATCTATATATTTAAAACTTTACTTTGGCAAAATGCTTGTAAAATCATGGTTTTTATTTCGTTTAAAGTAATACAAGCAGTGTGCTATATCTTTGAGAAACTTTATATTATTCGCTGTGGTTTCTGTAGAGCAACGAAGGAACCACAAATATAAACTGTACTCTGTGGATTAACAAACGGCATCACACTAGCTAAAATTAAACTAAAAAAAAGCTGTAGATAAACAAAGTACAAACAGCATCGCACTAGCTAGAAATTAAATAAAAAAGTATATGTAGAAAATAAACAAACGGCAGTGAAGTAGCCAGAAATAAGCTAAAAACTGTGGATAAACAAACGGCAGCGGATCAAAAATGTCAAGTAAGCCCAAATAAATTAACATAAACCTGAATAAATTAAATGAATTATGACCTCATCTCATGGGCGGAGCAAAGCGCTCCGCCCGCTCCGCCTGGCCTAGAACCCCTATTCCCTATACTACTGAGCTATGGCTGTATGGCAATATTTATGCAATTTAATACTCTTGTGGGCCTTTATTTATACACTCATCCACATCTTAACGCCTAAACAAGCTAGGCACATTAAACTTTGCAAATTAACAACTTTGCCCATTAATAAGTTCTTTGCCCATTAAGTTTCACTTTCCCCTACTAGGGCTATTGTGGTGTGCTGATTGCACCACAGAGTTTCGTGGTGCAATTGTCAGTTCAAGACCACTTGATAAACTGCTAGATTTTTCAATCTCGCCATTGTTCTCCATCTCATAATCTGGTTCAGTGGCAATGGGGACATCACTATCTAACAACATAATAATTTAACAACATTTCTAGTACTTATTAATTCATAAATTTACTATATTATAATGCTTCAGATCACCAAAAATGTGATGCATGATGCATTCAAATATCTGCTGACTTAGGAACTTAAACTACATAAGTAGACAATACCTTCTTCAAAATCAAGTTGGGAAAAGGATGCATTAAATATATCATCAGAACTTACTGATGCTATCAAAAGAAAATTTAATAGGTGTTTTAAAAACGCATACAGGTGATACAGCAAATACTTTGTTGTGGCAATTTGCTGCTATTGCAATTTATATAAAATTAGCTTTGACATTGTTGTTTAATATTGCATGAACCAAAGTCCAGAGAGACAAATATAACAGCATTCAACACTGAACAGATTTATATAACAATATACAGTATATCGCTATTTTACATCATATAAAATAATGTAAATAATATTTAGCTAAAATCCTTTCGTTTTCATATTATTAAAGTTAATTAACAGACTCAGTCAGTATATTAATTCAAATAAAGGTTAAAAAGCGCCTATTAAGAGGGTCCTGAAGGGGTAAAATGGGAACTGGGATTGATCTATTTTTAGACTGGGAAAATGGGATTTGGGTTGCTGGGACTGGGATTTGACCACTGGGAATGGGAAATGAAGTCCTCAAAAATGGGAATGGGATTGAGGTAATGCGAGTTTATTCCCAATTTTTCTACGTTTTAAGTATTTTAAAATACAATTTTGATCCGTTTTTGGTGTCTTTGGTCATGATTTTTGTTGTTAACTATATTACTCACAGCACTACCTGCGAACAGGCATACTCTGGCGCCCGGAATTCGGGGTTTTCTGATTATGCGTGTCTCAGAATGCTGTAAACGCCATTACCGGGATTAAAAATTTTCTGTGCCTTCGGCACAAGCCCCCCACCCAATATTTCATAAAGTGTCCACCACCTGCACACACGGTGGCTTAAAAGTTTTAAAACTGTTTATTATACCGATAAATAAAGGGTTTTTATTGACTGGGATTTCAATAACTCGGACTGGGATTTCTAATAAAAATCCAACTGGGACTGAGATTTTGCCAAAATTACAGGTGGGAAATGGGATTGGGACTCCCCCCTTCAGGACCCTCTATTAAGTATGTTTAAAGAAAAAGATTACCTTCATGTGGCTGTCTTTACTCCGTCTGGTCCATATTGTCACGGAAATTGGGCACAAAATGCACAAAAACGCTTAAAAACTACATTTCTAAACTAAATTTCAGAAATCGACAATTTGTTGTCACTTATCGAACAAATTCTCCCAGGCGCCTCCCGTTCCGGTTGCGTCCTCCCTAAGCACCCCCGCGCGCTCGCTCATCTTAGCCACTGATCTATATAAAAGTACTGTAGTGTGCCTATTTTTAGTTAATTGGCCTGGTTTGACTGGGTGTCTGGCAATTTTTCAGACGATTAACTGCATTTAACAGATTCTCTGCACATGCCCTCAATAAATTTTTGGCGTTGTCATTCATTTGTTCTATACAATTGAAATATCATGCAATTTAAATAACAATATATATGATCATTTCAAAAGAAAATATAATATAATTATCAAGTGTAAAAACTCCAATTATGTAGTTGGTAAATGCAGGCTCCAACTACCTGAGGCCCTCATATTTTTCAGACAGTTGCCTCCTCCCCTTTGTGAATTAATAACAATCATGTATTACAATATTGTATAATAGAACTTTCATAATATAATAAAAATGGATTAAATTCATTGGATCAAGCACCAGCCAATCGCCCCCACCCCCCTACACATCTGTCGCCATATACTGAAATAAAATGCAGTGAACACACTGTTGTAACTTTGTTACAGTTTACTGTTGGCATTGAAATAACTTATCCTGTATTGCCTTAATCTCAATACCATTCCACATACCTTATTCATAAATTACAATCAGGTCCCGTATCCTAGGAAACGGTGAGTATTCTAAAAGCAGCAAACTTCAGAATCATTCAATGCCGTTTCATAGGATATGATCCTCTGTTGACGAATTATGAATAAGTTCACTGCATTTTATTTCAGTATATGCCGACAGATGTGTAGAGACGGGGGGGCGGGGTTGGCTAGTGCTTGATCCAATGAATTTAATCCATTTTTATTATATTATGAAAGTTCTATTATACAATATTGTATACATGATTGTTATTAATTCACAAAGGGGAGGAGGCAACTGTCTGAAAAATATGAGGACCTCATGCAGTTGGACCCTGCATTTACCAACTACATAATTGGAGTTTTTACACTTGATAATTATATTTTCTTTTGAAATGATCATATATATTGTTATTTAAATTGCATGATATTTCAATTGTATAGAACAAATGAATGACAACGCCAAAAATTTATTGAGGGCATGTGCAGAGAATCTGTTAAATGCAGTTAATCGTCTGGAAAATTCCCAGACACCCAGTCAAACCCATACACCCAGTCAAACACAGACACCCAGTCGAGGTCAGACACAAAGTCGAGGTCAGACACCCAGTCAAGGTCAAACACCCAGATATGCAAATATGGTTATGAATATGCTTACAAATAAGATTACAAATACGCAAATATGGATACTATTATAGGTAAACTACGTGAAGCGTTCCTCTTTTGACTTCGTAACTCATTTGCATGGAATTTTCCTCATTAGCTTTTCAAATTTGAAAAACTCTTTGCAAATCCCTTGAGGGAATTTGCAATGTTCCTATCGGCTATTGCAATATTCCAAACTTCATTTTAAATTTTCCTAACTTCCTGTTCTAATTTCCTAACTTCCGGTTCAGTTTTGAGCGTTGTTATTGGAGGATTATTTTTGTTAGCCAATTGCAACGCCCAGAACAGAACAGGAAGTTAGGAACTTGTAACAGGAAGTTAAGAACTTCTAACTGGAACTGAGGAAAATTTTCAGTTTGCCTTTGCAACATTGCAAATTCCCTCAAGGGATTTGCAAGGGAGTTTTTTAAATTGCAAAAGTAATGAGGAAAATTGCAATCAATTTAGAAAATCAAAAGAGGAACGCTTCACGTAGTTTACCTGTAAAAAATTATTCATACCTTTTGTTATGTAAAGCTCGAGGCAAAAGCACGGCATTAAATTTTCAGACGAAATCGAACAGTTTGGGATGCAAAGAATTGCGAACAGAACACGTGTACATAACGTGTTTCCTCTTATAAAAAAAAATTCACTGCTTTTTCACCTATTATTCAATTTATTATTCTATATTAATTTTTTTACGGGAAATTTAAGGGAGGAAATTTTTATTAAATATTTGGGAAATTGCACATTTTCATGTGGAAACACGGGTGTTGCAGTGTTGTTGAACGACTCGGCTAATGCGAAAGTCTTCTGCTCGACTCCGCTAATGCTTAATCGACTCCGTAAGCTTGTGCTCGTTCACGCTAATGTTAAAGTTGTCTGCTCGTTTCGGTAAAGTCTTGTTCGATTTTGGCTTGTCTGTTTGACTCCAGTGAACGTTTCTCGATTTGGAACGGTGATGCTTTATACTTTGTACCGATTGCATTTTGAAACAGTTTGTTCGACTCGAGTAAACGCTGCTCGATTTAAGACATTATGTTCGATTCACAATCTTGAATTTTGACATTATAAACGCGCCATATATTCATGCGTGGTATGTTGACTACACAGGTGGCCTTCAGCCATTGCTGCCCCCCTCTAATATATTGTCTCACAGAAAGTCCCTTTTAAAAAAAAGCTCCCCCCCCCACGGGAAAATCCTTAAAAAAAGGCCTAATCAGTATACCAAAAAAAACAATTAAATGTCTGTTTACATATTAAATTTATATTTCAGACAACACCACATGTTGTTCACACATGTGATGGTGTAATTGGGCACTAATTAAACTATATATATATATATATATATATATATATATATATATATATATATATATATATATATATATATATATATATATATATATATATATGTATAATGAAATCCACAGCAATCAACATTTATCTGTTGTGTATAAGTTTAGGTACCGTTGGAATAATTATAAAGCTTGCCACAAAAAGGCAGTTAATAACGAGGCCTATACACAAATGTTTTTCCACCAACATTTCTTAGGTAATGGATATAATGACTGATTAATGATTGGGAGATTGTTTTAGTTGATAAAACCGATCCAGCGGAACCGACCAGACGTGAGGCATTTTGGATAAGCAAATTAAAGACAATGCATCCTTCGGGATTGAACATAGAAAATGCGTAGCAATGTTAATTATAGTTAATAAGATATTGTTATTTGTATGGTAAATCACTTATATTCATATTCTGCAATAGCATAATTAGGAAGATTGGGAGGTTCTAAATAAGGTTCACTTGTAAAGTAGGATGATATTTGATGAAGACAATAAAGTCGAAACGTAATGTTTTTGAAGTTCCAATTCTGAAGTTCCAATTCAATTCAATTCAATTTATTTTATTTTTCACTATTTACAGGATTTTTCTCAGGTACGTAATATTACAAAGTAAAAGGAAATTATAAAATTTTAATGAGTACTTTAAAAAAAGATTGTGAACGGCAACCAGAGGAGCCGATGCTTTCAAGCTGGTTGTCGCAATGTCAGGATAATACTATAAGCCGACATGGCTATATACGCGTGTGGAATAATTCATGAACCCAGATGCTAAAAGCTCCTAGGCCCAAGATATTTCGAATATAAATATTTATTATAACTTTAGCGCGAGTATTGATTTGTTATAGTGTTTGTGAAAATACGTGGAACGCTAATAGATAATTTGATACATTTATTTTACTTCACAATTGTGGAGTCGTCATTTAATATCTAGTAATGAGTTGAGCACGCGATTACTCCGGCGCTAGAGCGCAAAGCTAAGTAAGACTGTCCTACTATAAAGAATATTTACAAGTTATTTTATACGCGAGTTAGAAGAGGCGAGGCGGAAAACCAATTAAGATTAGTGTCAAGATAATTAAGGCGCGTTAATACAATTAGGCTAGAAGTGATAACAAGATATAAATATGTACAAATGTTGGCTGCCAAGAGGAAAATTTATGTTAATAAGTGCCCCTGTCACAAAATGAGAGTTTACATCATTAGAATCGTCTTGAACCGTAGATTATGAAAATACAAAACAGATTTAAAATTGAGCTTGTTTTCACAGAGTAATAAGGCAATGAAATTTGAAAATTTCAAATTTTAACGGCAAAAGTTTTTGAAAACCGCGAAGCTGGGAAATTGGTAACTAATACGTCATAGTAGGAACACATTGCCTTCTGGCCTAAGTGAAAAGTATATAAATACTAAGTAAGAATCACAATCAAGTTTGTCAAAATTCGATACAAATGTCTTCGTCGAGTTCAGATACGGAAAATAACAGTTATCAAAGGGATGTCCGACTGAAATTATATTCGTGGGCCGTATCAAATCGAGTGAAATCGATGAAAACGCCAGTGAAGCGTAGTCAAGCAGCGCCGATCATTCGTGCGCACGACTTTGGTTCATGTGTTAATGAACCAGTGCCCGACGAAGATTGCCTCAAAAGTTAC
>CACRXK020017572.1:0-10533 GCA_902702795.2 Paramuricea clavata
CGTTTAACAACAACAAATATATAAACGTTTGTATATACCAGACCTTGCGACTATTCATCGACTTCTTTCGCTTCTTCGACTAGGCAAAGTTCACGGACATGTCTCTTAAATTTCCAGCCATTCGATCTAATCATAACTTGACGCACCATTCCGTCCTTATCTGCAAAAACTTCCTCGACCACTGCCATAGGCCACTGTCCTCGTGAACATCTCTTATCCACCATTAACACCAAATATTTGACCTTTAAGTTCCTTCTGGGTTTCAGCCACTTCTGGCGCTGCTGCAGACTAGGTAGGTATTCACCCAACCATCGTTTCCAAAATGTGTTAGCTAGAAGTTGAGCTTGTCGCCATCGCTTGCTATAACGATCTTCACCAACGAACACGCCTGTAGGAAGACATGAGTTCGATCTCAAGAGAAGCAACTTGCTTGGAGTTAGTGGGTCCAAATCACATACTTGACCTTGGTTACGATTCAGGGGGCGATCGTTGAGAATTCTCTCCACTTCGACTAAGAACGTGAGAAGTGCTTCGTCATCAATAACCTGCTCGCTTGTCAGTGCAGTTAATATTCTTCGGATTGATCGAATCATGCGCTCCCACACTCCACCAGTGTGACTTGCCAAGGGAGGGTTGAAATGCCACGTGATTTCTTTCATTCGTAAACGATCGTTGATCTTGGCTTGAGACTCCACTGACTGAATATTCTTGAACTCTTCCTTCAAGATTCTTGACGCTCCAATGAAATTGGTTCCATTGTCACTAAAGATTTCCTTCGGAACTCCTCGACGGGCCGTGAAGCGACTGAATGCACAGAGAAACGATTCTGCATCGAGAGAATGTGCGACTTCTATGTGAGCTGCCCGCATGGCCAAACAAGTGAAGATGCATCCGTATCTCTTGACTTGACTTCGACCTCTCTTCACCATCAAAGGACCAAAGTAATCGACTCCCGTTGACGCAAATGGATAATCTGGAACAGTTACACGAGCCGCTGGTAAAGGCGCCATTATCTGTTCACAGGGCGACGCGTATTTCTTGCGGCATTGGACACATTTGCCAATGATCCATCGAATCCTGGAACGCCCTTGGAGGATCCAAAATTCACGCTGAATAGCCGATAAAACAGTACGAACTCCCGAGTGTCCTTCTTGCTCATGATAGTGCCGTATCAACAGTTCTACAATGTGGTGCTTGCTTGGAATGATCGCGGGATGCTTGGCGTCAAAACTTATTGATGCTCTATCCAATCGGCCACCAACTCTTAATAGACCGTCGTCTGCGAGGAAAGGTGATAATGCTGCCAATTTGCTGGATTTCTTCACGACAATTTTCGAGGTAGATTGACCGCTCGATCTGCGTTTAAGACGGGTAATTTCATCGGGAAAGGCTTCCTGTTGTACGTAACGAATAAGTTGTTTCCTTGCATTTTGTAAATCATCGACTGTCAAAGGCCCTACGCCGGCCCCAGTGACTTCGTCACGGGAACGAGTACTTATGTCCGCTTGCGTTCCATCATCCTTATTAAGAAGCACCGTTGGAATTACGAACACGAAGATACTTGTTGAAACGATTTAGCCACGCGATTCCCTTTTGAAGGCGATACCAGCAAGAGTAATGTTGAATAAAGGTATCGAGGGGCTTGATTTCTTCCGTTTGTGTTTCGTAGATTTCCACCTCTCGTTTCCATTCGAGTTTGTCATCAGGTAGGACATTTATTCCTTCGGGACGATTCGGCCACGTATCTTCGGTCTTACGGAGGAAATTCGGTCCGTTGATCCACTGTTCTCTCTCGTGTTGGTTGGTGGAACGCAAACCTCTGGAAGCGTAATCTGCAGGATTTACTTCAGTGTTTACATATCTCCACTGCGATGGGCTTGAATTGTCGTGGATGGCGGCTATTCGGTTGGCGACGAAAGTCTTGAACCGACCAGATTCGGTGTTTATGTACTGTAGAACACAGGTAGAATCTGTCCAAAATATAGTTGCATCGATTTGCAAGTCGAGCTCTTCTCGAATTTGACAATGTTGCTTCACGGCTACTGTCGCTGCAGGTAACTCCAATCTTGGTATTGTCGTCGGCTTCATTGGGGCTACTCTGGATTTTCCCATCACCAATGAGCAATGGATCTTGTCATTCACATCAACGAAACGAAGGTAGGACACGGCACCATATCCTTCCGTAGATGCGTCTGAGAAATGATGCAATTGTGTATTCTTGACTTCGTCCAACTGGTGAGATTTGAAATATCTTGGAACCGATATTCGTTGCAAATGAGGCAAGTCAGCTAGCCAACGTTCTCACGTCTTCAACATATTCGGGGATATCTCTTCGTCCCATCCTACTTTGTCTTTACACAAACGTTGCAACAAGCGTTTGGCGGGTAGAATGAAAGGCGATGCAAACCCCAGGGGGTCACACATCGAGCTGACATCTGACAGGATTCCTCTACGGGTAGGAGCCTTCTTCCTGCTGACGATACGAAAACTGAAGACATCTTCCTGTACATTCCATTGTACCCCAAGAGCTCTTTCGACCGGGAGTTCGTCGAGGTCGAGGTTGACAACAGACTCGGCACGTTCGCTTTCTGGTACTGACGCCAAAACCGCTACGTCGTTGCTCACAAACTTCGTTAACCGGAAAGAACGTCTCATCAGGATATCACGGAGCTGCTGAATCAAACGAATTGCCTTCTGTGTATCTGAAACCGACTTAAGGCAATCGTCAACATAGAAGTTTCGACGTATTGTTTCGATCGTCTCTGGATCAAATTCGCTTTCAAATTCATCGGCTGTCTTACGCAAACAAAACCCAGCACAGCTTGGCGAAGATGTCGCTCCGAAAGGGTGAACTGACATACGGTACACTTCCACCGGTTGGTTGTAATCTCCATCTTTCCACCACAGGAACTTGAGGAAATCACGGTGTTTCGGGGACACCTTAACCTGGCAAAACATCGCCTCTATGTCTGCTATAAAGGCAGTTGGATCTTGACGAAATCTAAACAGAACTCCGATGAGTTTGTTTGTCAGGTCCGGACCTTGTAGTAGCCGGTCATTCAGTGACATATCTTCATATTTAGCGGCACAGTCAAACACAATCCTTGGTTTCTGCGGTTTCTGGGGATGAAGGACCGGATGATGGGGGAGGTACCAAACATTTCTTTCTTCCGCCTGAATATCATTACCTTCACTTTCGTGGATCTTGGAAGCATAGCCCTTGTCGACGTTGTTGTTGATTCCCTTCTTATATTTCTCGTGAAGATCTGCATCTTTCTTTAAACGTGCCTTAAGCGAATGTAATCTTCTTTCAGCTAAACCTCTGTTGTTGGGAAAGCCCAGCTTGTCACGAAAGGGTAAATCGAGCTGATAATGATTATCCACAACTTTGAGAGACTCTTCCATTATTGACAGTGCTTTCTTGTCTTCCAAAGACATGCCGAGGCTCTGCCCATACGTACTTTCACTGAAATCCATCTCAAACATCTTCTCTACCATTCGGCCGAGGAATTCATCCTCTTCACGAACGAAGAACGCACTGAATTCACTTTCTGACGTTGTTCCCATGGGACCTGCAACTGACCACCCAAGCGGTGTTCTTATAGCATAAGGCTCCTTTTTACGTCCGCGTCGTTCTTCCATCTTCCAATGAGCTTCTGGTACGTCAGTGCCAATAAGAAGAGTCACCTCTGGATTTTTCAATTCGGGAATATGTACGTCATTCAGATGACTCCATTTGCTAATATCTCCTTTGGTTGGAATGCAACTTCTCGCCACAGATAAATCCTTAATTGATAGGGCATTAGGAATTTCTAAGCAATCCTTTTGGCCAAGACCTTGCACATAGAGAAAATGCGACTTCCCAGACTCTTGAGAAACCTTGTTCATGGTCGTTAGTTTAAAATCAAGAGGCTGACCTTCCAATCCAAGCTCATTCACCAAACTCTCTTTAACCAATGTTGTGTTGGAACCTTCGTCCCGTATGGCATAGGTGATTTTTTCTCGCGAATTGTCTCTGCTAGATACTTTCACGGGAATAACTCTCAAACATACTTGCCGTTTTGCTATGTCAGCTGTACCACAGTGACCATTTTGTGCATTTAGACCTTTGGGCTTGGCCGGTGATTCTTGATCTTTATCTTTATCAACTTTCGTGGAATCTTCTTCTCGTTTGCTTTGGTTAGATTCAGTTGAATGAAGCAAGGGATGATGTCGTCTACCGCATCCCGCAATAAAACACTTACGGCCTTTCTGGCACTTCCTAGCAAAATGTCCCTTTGCCAGACAGAGATTGCACAATCCCTTTTCCGAGACAAATTTCTTTCTTTTAGCGTACGATTTTTCTTGGAACATATAACATCTACCTAGCGAATGGCCTTCCTTACTACAGAAAATGCATTTTAACTTCATTGTTATGTTTCGTTTACCATCTTGTTCTTCGTTTGACGAAATATTCGACACTTGATAAGCTGAGACGTTCCTCTGTTGTTTACCATAAGACTTGGTTTTGTTCCTTTCCCAGTCCATTTTAACATTAACAAGCCGACCATACTCAGTATTTGCCAACTTAGCTTTGTTTACTACAAACTTTGTGAGTGCTGCGAAATCTGGTTCACTTCTTTGATCTCTAAGCTTATTCGCCTCTTTGGCCCAATCTGAACGGAGGTATTTTGGCAGCCGTAAAACAATCGCGCTGATGTTGTGTCTTGAGTTTATATCTGATTGGTAGCCCAATTTGTTCAAATTCATTCCACAGTTTTCCATGTCTCGGGCTAACTGCATAAGCTTTTCACTCTCATTTTCTCTAATTATAGAACCTTTCGTCACTCGATCAATGTGAGAAGCAGCCACAATATGAGCCTGCCCAAACATTTCATGCAAAATAGACTTTGCCTTTTTGTACCCCTCTTCCGGCGGTAACATCACAGATCCACTGATGGCTTCCTTTGCCTTTCCCGTACAGAGTTGGATCAAATAAGTGCGTCTAACGTTGGGATCGCTTTCGACGTCTTCCACATTAGTCTTGAAATTTGTTATAAAGCTAGGGTAGTCTAATGGATTCCCATCGAAAGACGTATATTCGCGTTTAGGCATCACAAACCCTTTATTTATTGTCGACCCAATTGTAGTTGCCATCAATCTCAAAGCTTGTTGTTGTTGTTCGAACATCTGTTGACTATCGGATGTTGGATGTTGAAACTGACGATTATGGGAATAAACATCCCCGTACTGTGGACACGAACTTTGAACTGCATCCTGATACATCGTTGGAACAAAGTTAGGGTGAACTAATTGGGTTTGTTGATCCGTTGTATAACCTCGCTGGTACATTTGTGTTGTGGGCACTTGGGGATTCATAAACGTGTTATTGTATGTTCCATATGACATTCGAAACTGTTCAGCATTATATCTTGCATGACTAAAGAGTTCGTCTCTTCGATATAATTCTCTACTCTCGGTCTCCCGTCGCTCCGCTTCTTGACGTTCAGCATCTCCTCGCTCCGCATTTCGTCTTTCCGCATCTCGGCGTTCCGCATCTCGACGTTCCGCATCTCGACGTTCCGTTTCACGTTGTTCCGCATCTCGACGCTCCGTATCTCGACGTTCCGTTTCACGTTGTTCCGCATCTTGACGTTCCGCATCTCGACGCTCCGTATCTCAACGCTCCGTATCTCGACGTTCCGCATCTCGACGTTCCGCATCTCGACGCTCCGTATCTCGACGTCCCGCATCTTGACGTTCCGTTTCACGTTGTTCCGCATCTTGACGTTCCGCATCTCGACGCTCCGTATCTCGACGTACCGCATCACGACGTTCCGTTTCACGTTGTTCCGCATCTTGACGTTCCGCAGCTCGACGCTCCGTATCTCGACGTTCCGCATCTCGACGCTCTGTATCTCGACGTTCCGCATCTTGACGTTCCGTTTCACGTTGTTCCGCATCTTCATAAGGTCCATTTCCCTCATGGTCATGACTCATCATATTCAGTTCTCTGTTACCATCATCGGAGATCTGATCATCACTATCGACTTCGAATTGTTCCAAAAGCTCAGCATGTGCTAACTTAGCTTCCATTTCTTGCAATTCCTTCCTTTCTGCAATCTCAGCGAATCGTCGTTTCCTTTCTAGTTCTAATTCTTGTCTTTGTATTTCTAGTTCTAAATGCCGAGCTTCCCTATCTAATTGTTGTCTTTCTTTCAGTTGCCTTAACTGCAACTCCAGCTTGCTTCTACTGATGCCTGCATTACTTTGCCTTGACTTGACACTTAATGCAGGGGCAGACCTAGAAACTCTAGGCGAATGGGGTTCATTAATATCTTGAACAACAGAGTGGGCCTTTGGGGGCATTTGAACATTGCTGAGCCATTCAGCAGTATATTGTGTTGAAACATCTTCTCTCTCGTCTCTTACTGCATCCATATTCAACCGTCCATCATTATCCCTTCTAGACCCCATATGATCAAAAAATACACCTTTTATCACGGTGCAAGACTATTTATTCACAATAATCAAACTTTACTTGAAGAATTCACGCTTCATTAAGCCACAAATATACACAAATAATCACACAATAGCAATAACTTACGAAGAAGTCAGAAACTTTGTTGTTCTTGAAAGGAATTATCCGAAACGCACCACGTATAAAATTGAATCCATATTAAATTCATATATCAATATATTTTCGTGCAAAACATCGCTTTAAAGGTGGTTTCTATAGAAACAATACAAATACATTATAAACTACGCTACAAGAAACAAATTACTTTACAAATACATAGAAAACAGGACCAAAAACATGCAAATGTACCTGACTTTTGCCCTTCGTAATCCGAACAAACAATCAACAAGAAAATATTTCTTTAAAAAAGAAATAATGTTTCGTTCCAATATAATTATAGAAATACCAGACGTCTGTAATTAGCGGTTGTGATCATAGATCACTTGGGGTTAGGTTAAAACGCGGAAGCGGATGCGGAACGGATATGCGGAACGGAACGGATATGGGTTAAAATGCGGAACGGAACGGATATGCGGAACGGAACGGATATGGGGTTAAAATGCGGAACGGATATGCGGAACGGAACGGATATGGGGTTAAAATGCGGAACGGAACGGATATGCGGAACGGAACGGATATGGGGTTAAAATGCGGAACGAACGGATATGGGGTTAAAACGCGGAATGGAACGAGAATAAAACGTTTTTTAAAAACAGACATGATTTTTCATGTTCCGCGTTTTAACCCCATATCCGTTCCGTTCCGCATTTTAACCCCATATCCGTTCCGTTCCGCATTTCCGTTCCGTTCCGCATTTTAACCCCATATCCGTTCCGTTCCGTTCCGCATTTTAACCCCATATCCGTTCCGTTCCGCATATCCGTTCCGCATCCGTTCCGATCCGCTTCCGCGTTTTAACCTAACCCAGATCACTTGTATATGTCGAGCAATGAAATTGGTTCATTTTGTGAGGCGGGCGGGTTCTATAAATTTTCATTACCCGGAGGGGCCGAGCGGTCCAGAAATACAGTTGTAGTATTTAAAATGAAGAAAAACAAAGAAAACTATATAATAAATATATACCGCTGTTGGCGCTTGAATACTTCAAATATAAATCATCGTGCCTGTAGATTTTGACTTGAAGTTCAGGCCCTAGATTTTGATTGGTTGCAAGTTCACATAAACAACAGTTTTAAAAATAGCTCGGTGAAGGGCTCAAGGGGACAATAATAATATAAAGGTCAAATGCACGTAACAAATCCATTATCGATTTCTTCGAATTTCTTTTCTTTTATGCTTTATGGCAGAAAATAAATCAAACAAATAGTATTTTGAAGGTCTTTATCAAAATCTTTGACGAATTTTGGACACACGACGCTGAGAGAACAGCCAAACTAGTCATCTATTCGAAAGTTTGTTGTTGACAGCCAAGATGTTCTGCCAACTGGCTTCGCCGGCAAAAGTCTTATTTTTAATATCAGGTCCTACCGGCGTTGTTTTCTGAGCCTTCTTCGTGGTACGATTGAGAATTTTATTGTTGCTGTTGTTAGCCCGTTAAAGTATATCCTTGGTATATATCCTTGGCAGTCAAGCTGTACACAGAACTGACTAATTGAATCTTCGTTTGCTGTTCTGTTAAATAGAGAAACTGACTCTTAATTATATAAAAGTACCTTGAATTTTTAAGTTTAATTAAAAAGCAAAATGCACACTCTGCGGACATGAGAATATAATTTTTTTGTGTAACGAAATCTATAACACTTGTCAATCATATTGCATGCTGTCTCTAAAAATAACATGTGAGCGTCCCACGGTCTAGACAGGTTTTGTGTCAGGCCCTATTTAAAATTAGGGCCTGAACTTCAGGTTAAGTTAGCATGTTCTCATAGGTTGATATATAATTAACTAAGATTTCCGAATTATACGCCACGCCTCCAAAAAACTTCTTATGCCTAGGAGCGGTCATCTCATTGGACGATTCTAAATGTAATTGACGTTTGAGCAAGAATACTGGCAAAGGATTGGATAACTTTGATCTCTGACGTCACTTTCCTGTGATAATTGCTCGAAACCAAATACAGTACCGTTTCGTTCCTGCGGTGAACGAAACAAAAAATATAAAACCAACATGTGTTCTTATCACGTGATGTCCTGCCTGCTCGCAGGAGATTAGACCCTACTTTTCGGGTTAGATCCACTGAGCTCTACTATATATATCTGGAGACGAGTGCATCTAAAAGTCGAGGGTCGAGAGTAAAGGTCGAGAGTCGAGAGTAAAAGTCGAGAGTCGAGAGTAAAAGTCGAGAGTCGAGAGTAAAAGTCGAGAGTCGAGAGTAAAAGTCGAGAGTCGAGAGTAAAAAGTCGAGAGTAAAAAGTCGAGAGTCGAGAGTAAAAAGTCGAGAGTCGATCGAGAGTAAAAAGTCGAGAGTCGATCGAGAGTAAAAAGTCGAGAGTCGATCGAGAGTAAAACGTCGAGAGTCGGCAAATGTCATCAGAAACAACACATTGGGGGGTCAAAATATTTTTAACACAATATATAACCAATCCGTAACAACGGCTGATTATAGCCGTACGGGCGAGGGGGGGGAGGCAGTCCCGCCCCCCAGTCAAAATAAAGTCATGCAAATTATAAACGTATAAATTCGGGCAAAAATTGGGGGAAATAAATTTAAAAAGAAGACAGTACATGCAATATGGTATTTGAAAATACCAGAAATATGTAAACGGTAACGAGGAATCGACAAATAGGAAAATATTTTTGTCTACTTCCCAACGACAATTTTGGAAATTTAGTTACACGGAAAATTTTATTCAGTGGGTAATGACGGAATGTGTATCGGAACATAAAGCAAACAATATTTGCGAAACATAATTAGTAAGCTCAAATTCTCGAAATTAAAGTAAACAAGAGGCATATACAATCAAAAGAATAATCCAGTATAATATAAAACAAAACTTTTCTCAAAAATTTAGCCACAACATTCAATAATAATAACTATTATCTATAAATAACTAGTTTTATCGCTTCCTTATATATTACTGTCCATTCTTCCCGCTTTTACATGCACCTATTTCCGCGAAAAATTACTCATATGTGAAGCTACATATAAATACTAGGACTTTACAATCACGTGCGAGACATATTACCACCCGATAGAGTCACACATACGACAAAAGAATCCTATTTTTACTGGCTCGTATTTATGAATTCACAATTGTATGAATCGTTAGATTGTGATCAACGTGGTTTCTTAATACGCTCTCGTTTGATATAAACGTACGTTAATG
The DNA here is from genome assembly GCA_902702795.2 of Paramuricea clavata. Classification (NCBI taxonomy): domain Eukaryota; kingdom Metazoa; phylum Cnidaria; class Anthozoa; order Malacalcyonacea; family Plexauridae; genus Paramuricea; species Paramuricea clavata. The sequence continues at coordinate 9,788 of CACRXK020017572.1, forward strand.
AATAAGTGACATTTTAGTTACAAGCCTGGAGATGGCTGTCAAAATTCAGCGAAGTTTATGTGCATGTCAGTTAGAATGAAATGACATGTGAAAACATTTAGCAAGATTGAGGCATCAAATGCGATATTATTTTCTAATACAAACTTTTTTGTTTTTGTTATCACATTATTATTGACAGTGGCGGAAATCTTGGGGGGGGGGCACCCCCCACCTTCCGGAAAATTGACGAATTTTCGGAATTTTTATCTAAAAGAGGGCTAAAAACAGTCTTTTCGAGTGCAAATGGGGGGGGTGGGGTGTACGTCGGAAATTTCAAAGTTTTGTCGGAAATTTAGGAGGCTTGCCCCCCCCCCCACACCGGAAAAAGTGAATTTCCGCCACTGATTATTGACTGTTGTAGCAATATTTATTGGAAAGTTTGTATTTCAGCCGTTGGTACTTGTTACGGAATGGCTATGTAAAGCTATATATATATATATATATATATATATATATATTTAGATTGTGTTAATTAAACGTGGTTAAAAAATAAAAATATTTTGACTTTGTTGTTTCTGATGACATTTGCCGACTCTCGACATTTTATTTTCGATCGACTCTCGACTTTTTGCTCTCGACTTTTTACTCTCGATCGACTCTCGACTTTTTACTCTCGACTTTTTACTCTCGACTTTTTACTCTCGACTCTCGACTTTTTACTCTCGACTCTCGACTTTTACTCTCGACTCTCGACTTTTACTCTCGAC
>CACRXK020017573.1:0-10533 GCA_902702795.2 Paramuricea clavata
GCGCGGTCCGTACGGGCTCATACGGACCGCTCACGTAGCCAATCAGATTGCAGAAAAGCGTAAAATATGACTTCGGACCGCAAGAAAAAAAATAAAGAGGAGTTATTTTAGCACGTATCACCGAGGAGCTATAGCTCGTAAAAAACGTGAAACCGTAACGCCACAATAATTATAACGGCAAAACGATTGATTTTTAGCGAAGGAATGGTGTATGTATCTAGTAACATTCGTCATTCGCGTTCAATGTTGCTTACGTACTCTTCATCTGAAGATTTCTACAGTGTGGATTCATACATTGCAGGCGTTACGATTTTTGCCATTTTGGATTTTTTTTACTTTGAACCCATTACCACGTAAATAGGCCTAAATAAAGTATCCTTGTTGTTACAAAAACAAGAAAATGACCTTTTATATTGACCACTTATGACTGTCAACAGTTGAAATAATTAGGTCGATTGTAAGTATTTAAGGTCATATAAGCAGTTTCTCCTGCAGCGTGTGGCGCAACTTCTGCTAGAGTCAGGTTAAGCCGGTTTCCACCAGGCGGAATTTTGCGAATTTTTCGTTATCTTTTCTAATTAGTTCCAGACGAGAAATCACAAGACAAAGAAAAATTCCGCCTAGTCGAAAACTGGCTTTGTAATTTTATTTCTCCCATTCTTTTATTACCTAACATACCTGAAATCACGAGAGAAATTAACGAGAATGAGAAATATTTGAAAAGTGAAACGCAGTACGATCCACTCATTTACATTTACTGTTAATACTTAAAAAAACATGGCTCTGCAGTGTCTCAGAAATTGCGTTGATACTCGAAGCAAATTAAAGTGCGTGATCAAATGCTTCCGCACATTGTATTTGAAGCAATGAAATAGTCATTGTGGTGTATATACCTATAAACCTTACTGTAAACCCAAAGAGAAATTATAGGCTACAAACTATCGATTTGTTAATTAATCAGACCAGACTAAAATTATTACAAATGGTATTTGTCTTCCAATCGTTCGTTTGTAGGCTACTTCAGGAAACGAATATACACTAATACAAATTTCTTGAAAGGCTGAATAAAGCTAAATTGGATTCATTTCCTTCTGTCAAAATAGTCTCATATCTCATTCGATCTCATTTTGTCCTAACAAAGCAAAACCATGCATTTAAACATGCAGATGCTCACTAAACATAAACTATACTAATAAAAACATATGAGTCAAATGTTCAACAAACGTTTAAATGCAGACCTGAATTTCTTCATCCCAATAAAATATATATAGGGATTGAGACAAGAATTTAAGAAAGTAAAGGACATCAGCCAGCGCCATGTTATACGTTTTGATGTCTTAGTTATAGTATCATCAAAATGTGTTATAATTCTATACACAGAATATGGCATGAACGTCGCGTAAAATAGACATACAATGCAAAACGTCGTGTAAGCACTTTTCCAAAAGTACAGGATACTGGAAGCACACTTTGTGGATTTGTTTGATTCAGGGTTGATGTAAGATGATTGTTTTGAAATGCTTTTAACTTGCGTTCTTGCAATCTTCAGAATTACAGTGTAAATTGCCGTCATTACAATCATCTGGAAGATCGATACGCAGGATAGAAATAATTCGTACTGTTTATGAATATCCAATGAAAATTTTTCATAACTAAGGCAGTGTCCAACACTAAGAATCAGTGCTGTACTCCAAGCTAGTGTTACTCCAAACCAAACTACTTTACCAGTAACCAAAACATGATATCTCAACGGACGAGTAATGGCAATAAATCTATCAATACCAATAACAAGAATCGCATTCCCAGTATTAAAGACGCAGAAGACAAATAGCGAAGTGTAGTACTGGTAATCGTCAGTTGTTCTTCGTATATGTAGAAGATACGTCCTCCAAGGTAAATATGTTGTCAAGGCAACGAAATCAGCCACAGCCAAATTTAAGGTCAGTTTATCGGAGACACTGTTGTGTTCTTGTCTTTTCGACAAGAAAAATATGATTTCAAATATATTCGCGATGGATCCGAAGACGATTTGAAGAGAATTGAAGATTACAAGAAATATAGCTACGTTTGAATCCATAGAGACCTTTGAATTTGGCATTGTATTATTGGGAAGCATCTCAGAAAGTTGAAGGTCGAAAGACATCTCTCAATCCATATACGGAAATCATCCGTCGCACTATGCTACTTAGCGCAAACTGATAGCACTAATAAGCCCCGCGTTGAAATGCTCGTTGTTGCTATATCATCTGATATATACACACCCAATAAAAATATAGGAAGTGTTTTTTTAATCAAGCTAGTAATTATCTACATATGTTAAATTATCGTGAAATCTCCTTATGTTTTATCTTGCGGTACAAGCATGTGGAGGGCATGTTGTAAAACATGGACTGGACCTTGGACTGGACTGGACTTGTAAAATATGGACTGGACTTGTAAAACATGGACTGGACTTGTAAAACATGGACTTGTAAAACATGGACTTGTAAAACATGGACTTGTAAAACATGGACTTGTAAAACATGGACTTGTAAAACATGGACTTGTAAAACATGGACTTGTAAAACATGGACTTGTAAAACATGGACTTGATCTTCGAGGAATTTATTATCGATGTTATGTTTCTCTATATGTACACCTATATAGAGAAACAGGTAAAAATACACGAATTATTCTGCTGCGCTCGCTTGCCTCCACCTTATTTTGCCCCCGGAATTGGACAGACAATAGAGACCTTAAGCTTGACGTTTACGGCAAACGTCGAACCGCTGACGAAGTTTTTGATTTTACAACTCTATTATAACAGCTTTTACACCAGTTTTGAAATATATAAAACAATTATTAAACTTGTGGTAATTAGCAACTTTGAATCAACTCCAAAAGTGTTATTTTGTCGCAAAAAACAGCAACAAAATAACACTTTTGGAGTTAAATGACTCAACTCCTTGAAATTAACAGTGTGGTCATGTATTCACCAAAGCAGTAAATCAAGATTTGGCGTTTCAAGTTGACTTTTGGCGTATAAATTTCATGCTTCAACGACTACAAGCCCTCGTAGCAGTTCAAGTATGAAATTTATACGCCAAACGTCAACTTGAAAGCCAAATTAATCTTAATTTACTGCTTTGGTGAATACATGACTGTGGTTAATTTGCTTTCTTAAATCATTGTCAAACAGCGCCTCTTTTAAGGATGTGTAATTTGGGGGGAGGGGGGACATATTTCGCGGGGGCCTGGAGAAACCTGCATATATATGCATGTTTTAACTAATAAGTGCACGTCATAGAGCAGCAGATCAGGCCCGTAACTAGGATTCTGAGACAACCGAGTCGAGCACCGAAGGTACGAGCCGTCTTGAGGGGTCCGGTCTGGGGCCATCCCCCAGAAAATTTTAGATTTATTGAATCTCAGATAGCCTATTTCCAGCATTTTAAGGAGTGTTCCAACAAGAAATCAACCTTATAAATAGTGACACAATGTAATCCAGTCCCACTAAGCCATCACATCATGCGGTAATGAAAATGTGCGTGGTATAGTATTATCACATTCACTACACTTCAAATTATACAGTACTGTATTACATGTATTGAGGTTCTTGATTGCGACGCATTCGTCTTCTCAGTGTCACTGAAGAGAAATATCTCTTTGGAGCATATTTTCTAATAACGAAATATAGATTGGTCCGAGTCAACATAATTTAACTTCGAAAATATTTAATCCTTTTTTGCATATCTAACATAGTACTATGTCTTTAAACCAAACCATTAAACGAATATTCACAAAAGACACAAAATATGATGAAATACATGCCAGTAATTTAATTTCTTTTCAAAACCTTCAACTTTGAATGTGCATGTTGTGTTATTACTTATTTGGACTCTTAAACTCAAGAAATTGTCTTTGTAGCAAGCACCTTGTCTGTCATAAATCTGCTATATGTATTATGCACTTGTCATCGGACCACCCCCACCACCACCACCCACACACCCACCCCGGGGAAACATGGGTGGGTGGGAGGTGTAGTTTGAGGACAAGATTAGGCATGATTACATGTGGGCTACCCATAATCCTATGGGTAGCCTATTGTCGAATGGACGACTGATGTTTTTGCACAAGAAGCCATGTTAGTGTTCTATGTTTAAAGTTATTCATCATTCTACTTTAAATATTCCATGTTTGAAACTTTTACTAAATGTGTTATTCTAGAAGTGGCTTTGGCCTGTTTTGCTTGCCCCTATGTGTGGGGCTTTTTCTTTCATTAGTTTCTAAAAAAGTCTATTTATGCCCATGTTTCCCCTGGGGTGGAGGGGTGCGTGTTTCCGATGACAAGTGTATTAGGCGCTGTTTCAAAGCTAATTTTACTGAGTGCAATAGTCCAAATAAGCAATAACTCACCATGTGCAATAGTCCAAACAAGCTATTAACTCACAAATACAAACAAAATGTTTAATAATTACAATAATATTTAATTACTGTTATGGGATCAGTTATCCAGTATCATTTTAATATAATGAGGGATATGCTTTGATACCATTTTCTTTGGTAACAAAAATAATTGTTATTTCTTGGCAGCTTGAGTGCAATTACCCTGGAACCAGAGGGTATTTATTTTCGCCTGTTTTGAATAACCCTCTGGTGAAATTGGCTGGGTTTTTGGGGTCACATTCCACAAATAACTTTCAAAATTGGAACCTAGAAGTTGATTGGTTGCTGACTATAGGTTCGATAGACTACGTGTTCTGATTGGATATTGTAAACATCATAGCCTGTTCGCAGGCGTTTCGTGTTTTGATTGAATTGAAACATTTGAATTTTGAAATGTCTATATTATTAAATAAACGAACAAAAGTTGAAAGAAGCAGTTTTATAGGCTGCATTAATAGATAGATTGATAAATTTCCTGAATTAAAAGTTTAACGGAGCATCAATACCGCGCCTTGTCCAATTTGATTCACATTAAAGATGTATTTGCATCTCGCTATCGGTTATGGGAAGAGTTTAATATTCCAAAGTTCTAACACCGAGTAGCACGACGACTTGGCAAAAGCCACAATTTTCTGGAGAAACCCATCTTAATAGTCATTTGCAAATTGAACTCTTTCATTGACTCTCACGTCCGTGAACTAAGAAAGCGTGGATGCCGTGTTACTTCACTGTCAAACGAAGAGGACGAGAAAGCAATACTAGATGGAGAGTTTGCATTCGCATTTTGTAATCCCGAGTCTATTATTCGAAATGCGAAATGGAGAGGAACGATTTCAATCGTTTCATTTGAAATCTACAAGACAAATTTGCTTGCTTTTGTATTAACAAAGTTCACGTCGGCCCAAAGGTGTGTTTAATAAATTTATAAAATACAGATTTTTTTTAATGTATATTGCAGGATTAAATTGAATGTATATTGCAAGATTAAAGTGAATGAATATAAATATATATTTATATTAAATTGAATAGATGTGATGTTTTAAATTGAATGAAATTTAGGAGAATGAATATTGCTACAAATGGGCAGGCATACACTAGACAGCACAAAATAGAGAAGGGCAGAAGCTTCACTCGAGTCGGAACCTTTGAAGTTTTTGTGCCGGCACATGTTACTTCCGGATCCTGGCCGCCATGTTGAAAGCAACCAACTCTGGTCCAAAACATTATAAACTAATATGGCGAAACTTGTATTTCATAACTTTAAATGGGTATATCGTCGTTATTTTATGGTGGATGTCATTGAAATTTTCAGGACGTACAAAAGAAAGGTAGATTATTCATTTTATTATAATAAAAGCTTATTGAATGATGCTAAAATTGTCATTTTAAACGCAGCAAACTGTATGTGCTGTTTTGGCACCGATGGATATATACGCATTTATATGTTGTTTTTCTGAGTGTAGTTTGAAACTATTGCAACTACTAATCCACTTAACTTGAAGAAAAATGCGTCATGTCTTGTTTTTAGAACGCAGTAGGTTGAATTTTTTTAATTTTAGGCGCATATTATACTGTGAATATCCTTATAATTCGTACTACTATTCGTACTAAATTATATACCTGATCAGTGAAAGGGGATGTGATGTCTTTGTATTGGGCTTCTTTTCTTAATTAACAAAAACGTTTTTGGACTAAACTAAGTAAACTGCGCGAGTAGAATCCATTTTCACCAGAACTGGTTTATAATTTGTAACTTTGATATTAAACTTTGATTGCTGGTAACAGTAATGAGTACGATATTTGTTCACATCTGTATCAAGCAATTGATGGTGGAGCAGACTAACTTGCCAGAAGTTACAGTTCATGACCCAAAATTGCAACACACCAATCTCATGTAGATTTACTCAGCAAGCACCATCTTAATTAATGATTTCACCTGTTATCAATTACCATCGGCATTGTTAGGTTTACCATCTTAGTGAAGGAGCGAGACTAATTAAGCTCCAAAATAATAATATTGCACATTCAAACTGTGTAGCTCAGTCTGGAATGCATTGGTCTTGTAAACCAGGGGTTGTGGGCTGCATTCTTACTGTGGTAAAGTTGATTTTTCAGCTTGCCTGGTATAAATTTACTCAGTGTAGCAACATATTAGTAATTTCTCCTGTGTATGATTACCATCAATATTAGATTTAACACCAGCCTTGTATCTTACAGTTCAGTTCTTATGTACTTGGTGTAAAAGATTTTAAGCAATATAACTTGTAGAAGTTATATTGATTAATTGTTTTGGCAACACAGCATATTGTCCAGTGCACATGGTTAAAGATGTGCTACCTTCAAATATTTTCTGTTCTTCTTTTTAGTGTTGGAAAGTTCACGATTGGCAAATTTCAAGCTGTAGTAAATGCACAACCTCAAAAACAATTTTTGTATCTTTCATGATGTAGTCCAGAAAGTAATTTGTTGGAACATGAAGACCTTCAAATGTGTTTTCTGTTTGATCAAAGGCCTTGAAGAAACAAAACTGCTTCCTGTTATCATCTAGGTCATTACATTGGATGGCATTTGTGCATGTAGGACAGTTGCAGATCTTAATAGATTTATGGATCTAAACTCAAATTTATGGAACTAAATTATATGGATTTATGGAACTAAAATCAAATCAAAGTGTTGTTTACATTTTTGGGGTTGTACAACTTGTACATAGTAGAATACACTAGATGTTAAAGTTTCATTTACTTGGTTCCCTTTGTAAAAAACAACATCCGATTTGTTGCAAGTTGAAACCAGTTTTATTGCCTGATATATTTTACTCTGCCAACAAGTCTTAATAACTAAGGGGCTATTTACATGAGCCTGACTAGTCCTGTTAACCGAGGCACCCAGCTTAATACAAATCATTTAACAAGAATCTGCCTAGCCGAGATCTCACTTGAGTCAAAGGGGACGCCCGGATAACCAGGCTGGAATTTTCCCATGTAAAGTCACCAGCTCATGTAACCTGGCTAGCCAGGCCTTCAGCCTGGTTAACCGGGCCAGCCTACATGTCTACCCGGGCTCATGTAAACAACCCCTAAGGTGATAGCAACAATAATTTGGTGCTAAATGTAACATAAACTTGAGTAATAGAGAAAATTCTCATCTTCAGATTATTTTCCCTTCATTGTAGAGTAAACTGTTAATATGTATCTTAAAAACTAGAGTGTATATTAGAATCTCACAGATTTATAATTTAAACTGTCATTAAGATAAATCAGGTCTTTTATTGTCTGTTTTGTAAATGAGGTTCCTTGATAATGTCAAAGGAGGCCTTGTCAGTTGTGACTTGACACACTTGTGATACCAAATTTGTAAAATCACAGCTAAAGGATTTTAATAGGTTCAAGTCAATATATTATCCCTAAAATTTATTTTAGAAGAAGAAGTAGGTCTAGCAATTTCTTTCATATCGCACTATTATTTTATACGATTGCAGGCCAATATGCCAAGTTGAATTACACTGTATTGAATAGTTGATCACAGATTCACTGAAGGTCCGATGAACTGGATTTATTTCCTTCATTGTTATGGCATTCACGTCCTTAATCTTTTTGTACACCATGAAATATCACCAACTTATCACTCAAAACATATTTTACGGCGATCGGACTAACCACACATAAGCTATATAACTTTATATGTTTATCACTATTCGCCAAAGACCGAGGTGAAATTAATCGATGTATGACAATGGCCAAATTCCACGCTTAAATTCGTTTCTCATCCTCGTAGTAACAATTAAATCAAAGAACAACCTCTTCGTTATGATATTTCAAAGTATCATGAGTTTTGCTTGGATACATAAAAAGCTAGAGCACTTTTAGTGGCTCTATTTCGTATTCCGCCATATTAACTCCTATAAAATTTCCTCTGGTTTGGTTGCTTTCAACATGGCGGCCACACCGGAAGTCGGCTCACATTCTGGCACACTTTTTACCCTTGAGTGAACCTTCTGCCCTTATCTCTTCTGTGCTAGACAGTAAACATGCGATAAAACCCTGTCTAGACGGCCTGGCGTCAAGGATAATGATTGGATAATATTTTTAGAATATGATGCATTAAGCAATTATACATTTTTTGCATTCTTTATCCGAACCAGGAATCGCCAACAAATTCACCAGAGGTTTTTCCTTTTTCTTCGCGCGTTTTCTCGCATTTCGCGTAAAAACCTCTGGGCCAGGGTAGAGTGCAATCAGAGAAAGCAGTATCTAACACAACTCTGCATTAGCTAACACAACTCACATTATGTTTGAAGAGGTGCACATGTTTACATTTAACAATACTATAAGTTTTGTATACCCTAATACAGTAAGGGTTAAGTCAATGTGGAATATTCAATAAAATAATCAAACTCAGAACATCAAAATGCAGAGGAGGGTGGAAGCTCTTCCCAGCATGCATTGCAAGTCATTAATATTCACAATCATGATTTTTCACAATGTTAGTTGGAAACGTTGTGGATATTTATTTCGATATTTCGCCACGAAAAGTTCGTATTTTTGAAGGTAAGTTTTTATAATTGTTTTAAATATGAGTCAAATTAACGATTTTTGCTTTATTTGGTGTTTTAACAACGTTTAGTTATATGTTAATCGCAATTTGGATTGACCTGTTTTCCGGGTCAATGCACAAGTGTCAAAAGTGGCTTTCAAAACCGCTGGGGACAATTGGGTTTATAAATGAGTAAAATAAATAAAAGACACGCCATCGTATTCAGGAAGAGTTGTTCTTTCCATGAGAAGTTTAAAAAATGAATTGTCCCCATCAAACTGACGAGTAATCGCGGTTTGAAAATGGGGCATTTTCGGTATACTATGTCGCCCATCGCGGGAATAATCGACCGCATGGGAATTATGGCGCGAGGAAAATTACTGTACGAGTCGTTATTATTTTTGTTTTATTTCGAAGCATGTGCATATATGTCGATCGTTGTTGAGTTTAACTGCTGCATTTAAGTTAAATACACTGTATTTTACAATTATTTTTATAGAATTCGAATATATTTTGTGAAAATGGAATCTGATGATGGCAATGTTGACAACAATGTTTATATTGTTGATCCTTAGTAAAGTGGGAAAAGTTGAACTTATGAATTTAATGCTGATTTAGGAACTGTTATTGAGCAAACTGTTCCTACATCCTGCTTTGGCAAATGGTATAACATCTAATCCAGCCAAGTTGTGCTCATGATCCATTCAACTGATTCAAGCAATGAAACTATTGAACCAGAATAATAAGAGCAACCTGTTATATAAATTTGCCCATACCAGCCTTTTAATAGATACATATTTTAGTAGACATTTTACATGTAAATACTGGTGTATTGGTGACATGAAAATGTTGCAATGAATCTTAAGTGTTTACTTTATATATTGTAACTTTGAATAAAGCATTTTATTAACATCAATTATGTATGACCACTGCATTTATATGACCACCCCCCACCTAGCCCTGGCCAGAGGGTATGCAGGGGGGTATTTTCATGATAAAGCAAAAAATATTAGAGTCAAAATGAGTAATTTGAGTAATAACATGATGATAAGTAAACTGTTTGTTAACAACAATTACAATACAGTGGTCAAGCAAGACTTTGCTGTAGTCAAGTAAGTTGATAGGTGGGTGGCGCACATGACTGACACAACTCCGCACCAGAGCACCCTCCCTACCACATCATACTGGATCCATATTTAGATCAGTGATCCATCTGTGCTAAATATACAGCTGTTAAAACAGTGTTAAGAACACATGCACAATGACTGCAGTAAACAAACGTGCAGGAAATTGAGTTTGAAAACATTTATTTATTTGAAAAAGGAATGGTAAAATTACATTTAACAATTATTTGCCAAAGGCGAGGTGATTACCGGGGAATATTTGCCGAGGTTAATATTCCCAGATAATCGCAGAGCCTGAGGCGAATAATTGTTTTAGTATTTTTGCACAAGTTTTTGTATTTTTCTGGTCTGAATTCATTTTAATTTCGCTTATTTCTTTATTACTAACTTCAACAAAACAGCTAGCCGCCATTTTGAAAATTTCGATTTTGTTATAATATAACAGATTAAT
>CACRXK020017574.1:0-10531 GCA_902702795.2 Paramuricea clavata
AAAGGAAGCTGCAAAAATTACACATTCTCATCCATGGTGTGCATGTTTGCCTTGTCCACAGTAATTCAGTGTGCCATTCAGTCATTCTACACCCACTCACCAATGATACTGTAGTGAAAGAAAATTGGGATTCCTTGGATTCAATTGTACAACACAGTATATTCACGGGATTATCTTGATGGCAGTGCAATTGGATATGTCCATATCTTTCATTGTGCTGCGATGCCACCGTCTTATTTGGTTGATCGAAGAATTCTATCTACCAAAAATCATTTTGTTACCTTGTGCAAACCAGTTAAAGCACTTCAGCCACGAGACCATTATTTTAAAGCGCACCTTCCAATCTTATTCAAGTCTGCGATGCCAGTTCATCCTAAAGTTCCTCCTACACTGCTACAGTTTCTCCTAAAGTTTCTACTAAAGTTTCTTCTGCTCCTTCCTCTACACAAGTGACTACATTTACTAAAAAGCGGACGACTGGTCCAAAAAGAAAACAAATTAGCTTAGATCGATGCGCTTCTTGTGAAACGAGCGTGCAACACACAAGAAACTGTAGACAGTGAAATCAAATTTCCCAGCACTAGTAAAGGAATTTCATCTGTAACTCCCAACACTGGTCCTACCTCAGAAAAATATAACACCAAAACACAACAAACTTCCACCAATTCGTGGCCAGATGATATCTAAACTACGTAAATCTGGTGTCCAGTCTTCCTGATTCAAAAAAGTACGAAATTCTGTGCAATCATTGCCATTGGAAACCTGGTTCTGATTTTTCTTTTCTTCCACGCGAAAATATTGGTAGACGTTTCCGGTTGGCATGGTTATCACGATTTCCATGGTTGGCTTACTCTGCTGTGGCAAACGGTGGTTTTTGCGTCACTTGTGTTCTTTTTGGCAGTGAAAGCACGCATAATGCAAGCGAGCTCCAACGATTGATGACCAGTGCTCTTCCTCCAAGTGCTTCTGCTGTCCAGAAACTATGTCAGCATGGTGAAAAATCCAATGTTAACACAACGGCAAATCTCCGTGCTACACAGTTTAAGCGAATGATCGAGAATAAGACACTTGGTATCGATGTGCAGCTGAAAACACCCACCCCGTAAAAGACCTACGTTGCAACTGAAACGCCAAGATGATTGAGTTCGATGTACAGCCCTAATTGGATATTTTTTGCTACGAAGAACCTGAAATACACAGGAACAGTACGTGCGGTACAGAATTGTGGTTTTATGTAAGTACTGTAACAGTGATTTTGTAACATTCTAATGTTGTAACGTTCGCTGAAAAACATGGTATGTTGTTTAAATATTTGACTTATTTAGTGCGTTTCGTTATTTGCTGTCTAAAATATGGCGTAATTAATGACGAATTATATGATAGAATTCGATGCTCAGAACTCAGGAAATGGCATTTCCGGGGTTCAAATTTCAAAAATTTTCCGGGGGGGAATGCCCCCGGACCCCTCTAATTATGCGCGGTTTTGGAGTCCGCCACGGTCAGGGTTTAGGCTGGATCCGCGCCTGTACCAACCAAAGTTTCCTTATTAAAATATTGGCACTGCCTGCACTGGCACAAGATTATATGTTCGATAGCGGTACTTTTTAGTTTTTTGTATACCGGTGACTTTTCTCAGGGATCTGATACGTCAACGTGAGAAACACGAACTCATGTGATCAAAGACTATATGGACAAAGACTGCAGCCCTTTGTCATAACACATGCAGATCGAATTTGAGAAGGGAGTTTTGCCATGTGTACAAGTCTTGTTTATTCTAATAGACATGAATCACTCGAAAGCACATCTGCTAGTTTCAGCAGATCACATGACCAACGCCTGCCAGGGCCTTTCCTCCCAAGAGGGAATGGCCTGGGCACGAGATTGCTGTCCTGGGCATTGATTGTCATCTTATACAATTATACGATTCCCGCCCGGTTCATCACTCGCAAAAATAAAATAAAAATGCACAATGCGATCTTTTATGTCAAGACAGAATCTTTTTAATTAAAAACTTATAAATCCATCATATACATCAATGGATTATAGGAAACAAAAACTCGCGGTCACACGCTGTGAGAAAATGCCGGTGATCAGTAGCCGGCTGCTGTTTTAAGTCGTTAGGAGATCCTGATTAATAACATTTACGGACTAGTGCAGACTGTTATTAGTTATGGATCTAGGGGATTCTAAGTCTAAAGCCCCTTTCCAATCGCGGCGAATTTGTTCGCACGAAGAGACCTTTTCCTTTGCCGGAATCATAGTCCAATTGTATATGCAATTGGCAAATACAATCTTTATCAATATAGTTGATAAGTGAACATGAGGTTTATTTATTATAGAGAGTAATAATTAACATAAATCTAATTTTATCTGTAAATATGACCACAGTTTTACTGTTTAAGACTTTTCTACAACAAAGTAACTTTAATATAAGTGATGTCGGCATAGAAAAAGTCGTTTCCAGTGGTCGCTTCGCGCGAACAAATTCGCCATAATAAAAAATATGTCGGCATGTCGATCTACCTACAATCCTTTGCGTGCAGCAAGCATAAATCCGCAAAAAAGAGTGACAAGAAAAACAGACAATGACATGAAACTTTAACAGATAGGAATAACTGACGACGTCTTTTGTGTGTTATTTAAAAAACGTTTAACTGTTGTTTTAAATCATTTCCGACTGCAATGCATTGTGGGTAGATCGACAGCCGCCATCTTTTTTATTAAGGCGAATTATAGCCTCGTAAAAAAACGAGCGTAAATGCGTAATTACAAACTTGCTGGCGCCGGTTATATAAATCTCTTACTCACTTTTTTAATCACTATTTTGTAGTTAAAAACTCTCAAATATAATACGCGCTTCTAGAATATTGGATAACGTTTCCACTAACTATATATAGTTAGTGGAAACGTCATCCAATAAGAAGCGCGTATTTGAGAGTTTTTAACTACAAAATAATGATTTAAAAAAGTGATCAAGAGATTTATAAGTTAACTTTAATCACTTTTTAATACAACCAGCCCCAGGTCACGCGGTTTTAATGGGAGCGGAGCTAAGTCCCCGGCCATAACACGCGGTTGCGTCATTTGCATGAAACTCGTTCCCAGAGCATTTCAATGAATGTTCTTTTGATTAGAAGGGAATCATGAAGGACATATTAACAGCGGAAAAAATTGAGATGGATAGGAATTCAACAACTTGGAAAATACAAGTAAAAGTAAGACCCTTCGTCGAGAAGTTAGTAGCAACAAAAATTAAGGCTCAGAAGTAAGTGCCCCTTTTAAATGCTGCCCACCCCGCTTCGCTTTGGCGCCCCCACTGATCTGGGAGCCTTTATCGAGGAACGAGACAATCGATCGGGTGGCTGTTATATATTCGCAGGTTACACCCTATGGTTACACCAGATTATTGTATTTACCTGTTTAATTATGAGCGCCGCCCCCGATTAAGCGTCGCATATGAGAGCAAAATTATTCAAGAGTGCCCACGAATAAGCAGCACATTCATTTATTCACAACAACGCGCCGCTCAATCGAAGCACTGTCTGAAGAATTGTTCGTGACGCCCAATCGCGGAAGAAAGCACCGTGGGTGCAATGTTTAACAAACCTCGGAACTTTTTCTCCTGCATTTCAGTGCTTTCATGTTCTATTTTGTTTATAATATTTCTGAATTAAATATTTTATAAAGAGCGCCGCCACGCCGCTCTCAAACAAGCGCCGCCCCCCGCCGCGGCGCTTAAACGAGTAAATACGGTAACTATATTTAACAGTCCAGTTGATACCTTCATGCAGCGTTGTGGCGGATGATTCAAAATGGCGGAAGACAAGGAGCGGATTTCGCAGAGTCCTTCATATGTTCTTGTTAACAGACAACTACAAGACTTAGTAAGGACACAAAATACAGCCATTGTCAAATTACAATGTATGGTAGGTGATATTTCTTTCCTTGGTATTCTTTTGAATAGAAATGTATTGGACAAAATGTCAATTATTTTATAGTCAATTATCTGTCAATTTGTAGCTATAAAGGCCAGATAAAAAAATAGTTGGTGATCGTCCTTTGCCAAAAGTTGGGCGGCCGGTTGGGTTTTTAAAAAAATTTTATACAAAGGGTGGGCGGGGATGATCACCAACTATTTTTTTTTAATTGGCCTATTAAGCTAGACAGCCTAGGCTAAGCTACTTTTCAAAGTCGTGTATACTTGCTAATAATCTATAACATTCAGGGCTGGATTAACGTCGCGCAAGGCCTGTGGCAGATTTTAGTGCAAGGCTCCCTTATTGCCAGAAACCTTTGGGTCTCAAAGATACACAAAATTGTTAAATAATTGTTTTCAATATTTTCAATTGATTGGCATTAATTATAAACGAGACAATGGCCTGCCTGGCCCAGTAGTTGGGTCAACAAGTATAAACAGGATCATATAACAGCTCAGCACAACTGGAAATTATATGCACACGAGTATTGCATATTTTTCTGGGGCCAACTGTCAAGCCTAGGGGCCCTAAATGTGTGAGGTCCCTAAATTTGCGAGGCATCTAAATTCACGAGGCACCTAAAATGGGTGTGTCCCAATAGAAAATGGCTATGTTCTTGTAAAAATGGGCATGGCACAGTAAAGCGCGAGGCCCCCATAAGCGCGAGGCCCACAGCATATGCCGCATCTGCCACATGGTTAATCCAGCCCTGATAAGATTACATTGTACTCTTAATTTATGGGTTGGTCTAAATAACCATGCAGTAAAACATTGTTTATCTTGATTTTTTTTCAAGCTAAAGCGAAGAGATGTCACAATTCCGCATGAAGATCACCAGGCTGTTGTAGCTCAACTGGATGTAAGGTTTTTGTATATTTATCTTGATATTGTGTTTTGATATGAAGCTATTTCTAGTTGAGATTTATTCTGTGTGATTGTTGCAGGAGGAAAGACTACAACACATGAAGACAAGGGCCAAGTTGGCTGAAGAAACAGAGAAATTACAATTTGCAGAAGGACAAATTGAAATGTTAAAGGGTCAGCTAGAGCGTGAAAAGACGACATTTGAAACTGCGTAAAGTTTATTATTTTTCGTTCAGTCAAATGAGCCGAAAACTCACCTGGGTTTCTGATTTCCCAACCCTACCTAGCTTTTAGCCCATGAAATCACCAACCTTAAGACCCTGGAGCAACCTTTCGTATCCAGGTTGTGTCACCAGTTTGGCACTTTTTACATAAAGTATAACCTGATTGTCTGAAAGTTGATATAATACCGTCTTTTAAGACAAATGTTTGTGCCATCTTGATCTGTGCTGCCATAATTGATATATGAACAAGCTTTCGCTGGTAGGGATGCAACATAGTTGCCAACCCTCCCGCATTTGATCACTTTCCCCGCAAATTTCCCGCATTGACTTTTCCTCCCGCATTTTGAAAAATCCTCCCGCTTTTTCCCGCAAACATAACAAATTGTAAAATGCAGATAGCTAACTGTTGTTGCTGTTTCTTATTGTTTGATATTGCAACTGTTGTTGCTTTTTTATTGTTAATGACAATGTAATTGAAGATCGATATACATTTTTTTCGAAATTGTGTAATTGTCTTTTGATTGACCTTTTTACAACCAGCAACTCTTACTCATCGAAGACAGGGGTATCCAGTTTTACTGTAGTATATTTACTGCGCTATAAACTCCCGCATTTTTATTTTAAAAAGTTGGCAACTATGGATGCAATGACATGACAAAATATAAGGAGAATTTCAACGTCTCGAGTGAAGGCCCTTCATCTGGAGTTACGAAGGGCCTTCGTCTGGAGTCACTAGTAACTCCAGACGAAGAGCCTTCGCTCGAAACGTCAAAATTCTCCTTATATTTTCAGGTAATTGATTGGCACTACCTATACTGGCAAAGACAGTTCATAATTGACATAGAATGTCATTCTCATGCATAAGAATTTACAAAAAAAAATTTAAAAATTGATGTAGAATTTGTTCCCAATCATGCATATTAAGCATTTATAACAAAATGACAAAAAATGATGTAGGAAGTCGTTCTCATGCATAAGCATTACTAAAAAATTACAAAAAATGTAAACACAACCTAAGTTTTTGCAAGAGGAATATAGGAACCCAGGTTTTTTTGCCCAACTTACCTTACAAGTGGTTAATTTTTATCGTTGAGACTCTGTTATTTTTATGTTATTCGCCTGTTTGTTATTTCTAAATTAAAAACATTTTAGATTTCAGAAATTAAAAACAAAAGCCATTGATGAATCGCACAAGAACGATGAATTGTACAACAAGTGTTTAGGTATTTTCTTTAATTGTCTTATTCCAAGTAATCACTCCCTATTACTTCAAAATATTGATCTTGGGCAATCAGCTTGCAGTACAAAGAGTATAATTTATGGGTTGTTAGAGCAACATGTATTAAAAGGAGACAGTAGGCCAGTTTAGTCCATTAAGCTTTTTACTGCATGTAGCTATTAACCCATGGAGCCTCAGTGCACCCTACTTATTTTTTTACTTGTCTGACACCTGACGATTTTATTCGTCAATGGAGAAGCTCTGCAGCTTAATTAACCCATTAAGCCGCAATGCGCCCCAGTGCGCCCTACTTATCTTTTTTACTTGACAATGTCTAACGCCAGATGATTTTACTCAATGGGGAAGCTTAATACACAAGACTCTCTCCTTGACGGGTAAAATTATCAGGCATTAGACTAAAATTACAAAAATGGGTACATTGGGGGTGCGTTGCAACTTGTAAAACTCATTATTTAATAATTCATGAAGAAAATTCAAGAGAAATCAAATATGTTTTATAATGAGATACCCACATATACAAAATTTTCCTGATTCGCATTTAACCTTTTTCTTCAACTTTCTCAGTTCAAACACTTCTTTTTGAATAGTTAAAACACAACTGTTGGAATCCTAAGGCTTATGTTTCACCAGCTATATCACGTCCATGTTGTATCAGACATTAATAGTACAACCTCTTGCCTTCGCGATCGGCTCGAATTTGTATATCTGATACAACACGGCTGCTCACACTATATACTACTTGATGGTTAATGCGCAACAATTTCCCATCTTTGACAAGTATGATTATCTGACATTAGACAGAGTAAAATGTAAGTAAAGTAAGAGTTTCTTTCTGGAGGAATGGTCAAATGAGGATGAGCGTTAACATCAAACAAGAGCTTCTCAACTCTCATGTCCCTGGTCAAATTAAAAAAAACCCAAGAGAATAGACTCTTTATTTAGCCTGCGAACGGGTAGTTCGAGAAAAAAAATTTTGATACACCCGACGCCCTAGAGATGTTAGACTTGCTCCAAGTCTCTCTTTCATTGTCATATACTATCGATCCACTATAGTGTACATCATGTAATGTACACTACAGTGGATCGAAACTCTATGACAATGAAAGAGAGACTTGGAGCAAGTCTATAGAGATGTCTGCAGAGGAGGCTAGAACAAGAGTTGCATGCGGCAAAAACTTATATTATATCAAAATTTAAACCAGCTCAAAGTTGATAGAGTCGATGAATGTTGCGACTCGCATTTGACCACCAACTCTCATCTCATTCATCTGAGCTGGTTCCAATTTTCATTAGCGTCAACGAGAGTTTATGACCGCTATACGCGCGGTAATATCCAGTCAACTCTCATGCAACTCTTCTTCTCGTTTGACCGGGGTACGTATATACGAGATGAGAAAGCTGGCATCTCTCAATGGCTTCTCTCATCAACTTCAGTCCTGCAAATTAGTGCCGGTGTCACAGCGGATTTGGACTCCCCGCGGATATGAACCCCCGGTCCATATCAGCTAGCGGATTCGGACCCCTACGGTACATATCCGCTAGCTGATATGTACCCCCTTCCGCGGAATTGGACCCCCTAAAATTCACAAAAAGAAGAAATTTTGAAACGATTTGCAGTGAATGTGCATGGAAATTTAGGCGTCAGTTTAATTTATATTATGATAACTAATGGCATGACTCAACTATCTTGGAATTTGCTTAACATGATGACGAAAACAAGTATTGAGATGCTAATTTTATAAAAATTTAGGGTTGAATGGAGTCACTTTGTTATGGGTATGTTAAGGCAAAAATAATTTGAAATATATTTTCATTTTCCGTTTTTATTTGAGCAGTTAAGAGTCAGAGCAGACAGCAATTCCAAGGAGTAAAATGCTTGTGAAGGCTTCACTGCGCTTCTCAATTCTCGCACATTCCAAGATCATAGAAATAAACCCATGTAGCAGAAAAATTATAAACTATAAACTTTGACGGAATTCTTTAATTAATCTAAAAAACTAAGATTTGATGATCTAAAAATCTTCGTACGGTTTTTAAAATAAATCAGATGAGATTTATAACAATATAAAACGCTTTCAGTACAATATTCAAAATACAGTACGTTGCAATGATAAAATACGCGAGGGCTCCAAATTCGCGAGGGGAGTCCAAATCCGCTAGCGAATATAACCCCCCATAGGTCCATATTTGCTAGCGGATATCGACTCCCCGGTTCATATTCGCTAGCGGATTTGGACCGGGGGGGTCCATTTTGAGGGGGGTTCAAATCTGCTGGGACACCTGTCATCGGCAGTGCTTCCATTTTGGAGGAAATTTTCTTTTTGAAGGAAATTTTAACGAATTGAAGGAAATTATAAGGAAATTCGAATCTGAAGGAAATTTGAAGGAAATTTCGGAAGATTGAAGGAAATGTGAAGGAAATTGCCTTATTTCTAAAAAATCCTAAGAATACGGCAATTTCCAAGGAAATGCGCTTCAAAATATGCTGAAAATCCTGTCCTGCGAGATGCAAAATCTGAAAATTTTCTGGGGGAGGACCCCCAGACCCCCCTGATTATTCTCCTTCATGTTAATCTAGGTAACTCTTTGTCTCTCCCCTTTGATAATTCAGCCCCTGCAACGTCTATGTTCTTTCTAGAACAAGAAATACCCCGTTATTCGAGCTAAATTACTATAAAATCAGTTTTAAATTAGGTAAAATTCAATAATTTTTACTGCAAGGAATTTTTTTCAAAAATAAGGAAATTTTGAACGGTTGGAAGGAAATTATGTTTTTTCAGAATGGAAGCATTGGTCATCGGACATTCTCCGACCAAATTTTACCGTTTGTCCAGTGCTCTCACTTTTAAGGAATTATCCTTAAAAATAGGAATTTTGAAGAGTTTTAAGGATTTTTTTAAGGAATTTAGGTTTTTGAGGATTTTTTTAAGGAATTTCCAAAACATTTTATCTTGGACTGGAAATGTTGGACGGAGGATAACACGCCACGCAAATGAGATTTAAACTTGAAAGTAACAACATTATACGCACATAATTACATATATTCGTATGTTCTTTTTGTCATAAATGACACATGGCTGTCTTTCCATTAAAATTTTCAAAAGTTAAATGTCAGTATATGCTGTTTCCTCTGAAATCTACATATTTTCTAAACTCTTCATGCAGCAACGATCAAAAATACATCATGTTGAATGTTTTCTTTATCGCATTTAATATGCTAACAATCAATTGTTTTCAGATTTTAGTGCTTAGAAACAAGGTTGAAAAACTGAAAAAAAGAGAAAAAAAACACTTTTTGCAACTATATATGTGATCAGGCCTTGTAGTAATTTTACCAATTTAAGGAATTTTAAGGAAATCTGAGGAATTTTCGAGCTTTTTCTAAGGAATTCGAAAATTTGATTGTGAGAGCACTGCGTTTGTCTGATCAAAGCTTTTTGACCCCGGACATGTGACCGACCGATTTAGGCTAGTCAAATCTCTAATATAAAAAAATTGTTTATTTAACACATTCTTTATTAATGAAACCAACAAGAAAACAATATATAGACAGCACTTCTCCATTATTTCTTGCTGCATTAAGCCGGAAGATTTCATTATAAATCTACATCACCTTCGTATATACATGGTATAGAAATTAAGGTTTTGTATAACCTGAACTATAATTTACTGATGCATTAATAGGACTGGTAGATATATATTCAGTTTTAGTCGCATTGCAGTGCATGCGAACTGACATGACCAGGCAAAAAATACATCGTGTTAATTTGGAAAAAAAATTATGAAAAGTTTTGCTTTGTCTTTGACAGTCCATTGCCCGCGAAAAATTGATAAATGTCCGACTAATATTTGGCTTGGCCAAACATTTGTCCTTCGAAGTAAAATAATTATTTGCAGGCCTGAACTTTCATCCTCTGTCAGTTGATCGTGTGTGAGTGAGAGGGCGATGAAACAAGAGAGAAAGTTGCAACTTTCATTAACTCCAATTTCCGTCTGACGAAGGCCCGAGTGGCAAGGCCCTCTGAACGCTAAACTTTGAATTATCGTTACAGAAATGGAAGAAATTTGCAGCGAAAAGGATGATGGACTAACTTTTCAAGATGCAAAAATCAAAGACCTGAGATCAAGAATTTCCAAACAGAAACAGATTCACAAACAGTTAGTCGCTAATCTCGACATTGAGTTAAAACAAGAGCAATATGTGGCTCGACATTTACAAGGAAGTA
>CACRXK020017575.1:0-10530 GCA_902702795.2 Paramuricea clavata
CTCCTTGATTGACTATTTTAACACATCTCTTTCAAAATTGCCTGCTGAAACTGAAGTTATAATTCTGGGAGATTTTAATGCCGATTTCTCAGCCGAGAAGAATACTGCCGCGTATAAAGCGAAGCAGAAGTTACAAAGATTTGCAAACCTGAATGATTTTGAACAATTGATCAAAACTCCCACTAGAATTTGTAACCAGACGAGAACTCTGATTGATTTAGTTTTTGTCAATAATAGTCATCGTGTTGTTGAAAGCGGAGTCATTCACTCGGCAATTAGCGACCACTCTATTGTTTATTGCACTATAAAATCTGGTGTTCCCAAAACTCCTCCAAAAACAATTGAATATCGCTCTTACCGCACTTTTGACAAGAACTCTTTTATTCAAGATCTTAAGTCAATTGACTGGGATATAATAGACGAAACTCAAGATCTAGATGCTGCTGTCGAAACATGGAATACACTCTTTTCTGATGTTGCTGATAAACATGCACCTATTAAAAGGAGCCGCATCAAAGGAACCAAAACACCCTGGTTGACGGCTAAACTTAAAGACGCGATGCGAGATCGTGATTACCATCATAGAAAGGCTATTAAAAGTAACTCTGAATTTCACTGGAACATGTACAAAAAATTAAAATGCCTTGTTACCAAACAAGTTAAGAAGAGTAAAGCCGATTATTATCTCGAATTAATTAACAAAAACAAAAGCAATTCTAGTGGACTATGGAAAATACTCAATGAAATTACATCACGTAAATCCACATCGCCAGTCACTTGTATTGAAGCGGACGGCGTAACCTACACAGACTCACAATCCATTGCTGAAGTCCTGAATGATTATTTTTCTTCTATTGGATCGAAACTCGCTGCTAAGATAACTCCTGGTCTAAATTACATCTGGAAAAACCCTTCTTTGACTGTTGATGCTAATCCTGTTAGTGGTTTCAACTTCCAACCTGTAGAAAAAGCGTTTGTCCGTACAGAATTAAACCGGCTAAAGACCAACAAAGCCATAGGACTTGACAAGATTAGCGCGCGTCTTCTAAAGGACTCTGCCTCATTAATAGCACCAGTTTTAACAAAGTTGTTCAATAGGTCATTGGAGTCGTCGAAATTCCCGTCGATCTGGAAATTTGGTAAAGTCACTGCTCTATTTAAATCTGGAGACAGATGCGATTCTGGAAATTATAGACCGATCACTATTCTACCCACGGTCAGCAAAGTCTTAGAGAAGGTTGCACATCACCAAGTTTACAAATACCTTGTGGATGAAAAGATTCTATCGCCAGTGCAATTTGGTTTCAGACCAAATCTATCAACCGAAGTCGCTTTGATACATTTTACTGACTCGATTCTTGATAATATGGACAAAGGCGCTGTCACTGGAGCAGTCTTTTTGGACCTATCAAAGGCCTTTGACACGGTGAACCATTCTATACTATTTTCAAAATTATCGAAGGCTGGATTTACTGATGCCACTATAACATGGTTCAAATCATACCTATATCAGAGAATACAGGTAACAAGAGTGGATAATGCTACCTCTTCTGCAAAGTATGTCTCAGTTGGAGTTCCACAAGGGAGTGTCCTTGTACCACTCCTATTTATCCTTTACGTGAACGACTTGCCGTCTTGTATTAAGAAGTGTAAAGTGACTATGTATGCAGATGACACGGTTCTTTATTTCTCTTCCTCTACGTTGTCGGAACTTGAGGAAAATTTGAATGCTGACCTTGAAATCCTTCGCAGATATTTAAATGACAATCTTTTAACTTTGAACGCTGAGAAAAGCAAATTTGTAATCTTCGGCAGCACGCGTAAACTCAATTCATTCCGTGAGTTTTCATTAGAGATCAACGCATATAACTTGGAACGTAGAGACACCTTCAAATACCTTGGCATTAAACTTAATCAAAATATGTCTTGGTCGGACCAGATTGATGCCCTTAGCAAAAAAGTCAGCCAACGACTTGGAGTTCTGCGTCGTGTTAAGTATTTGCTGCCTCTACATGGTCGTTTGGCGATATATAACAGTCTCATTTTACCGTTATTTGATTATGCAGATATTGTGTGGGGGGACAAGAACAATAAAGTCCTAATGCATAATCTCCAGGTTTTGCAAAATAACGCAGCAAGAACTATACTGGATTATCCCAAATACTTTTCCGGTACCGAAGCCCTCGCACAGCTAAACTGGATGCCTCTATCAGAACGTCGACGCCAACATCGTTGTATTGGTATTTATAAATGTATAAATAAGTATATAAAATATCAATTCAACCTAGTTCAAAACGTTGAAATTCACTCCCACAACACACGCCGCCGTCAGGATTTACATCTTCCACGCTCGCGTACTAACTGGGGAAAACAACGCTATATATATCAAGCAGTCGTTGATTGGAATAACCTTAATTTAGACCAAAGACAATCGAACAATTTGACTTCTTTTAAGAACTCTATATAAGAACTCTATATTAATTTAGACCAAAGATAATCGAACAATTTGACTTCTTTTAAGAACTCTATATACGATTTTATGCTGATATAATTTTCAACATACTTTTTTATATATGCTATTATAATGTAGTTTTATTTGTATTTTAATTGATATCGTAGGACCTGCCTGAAAATCACCTTGTTGTGAGTGTAGCTTCCTACTGAAATATTGTAATAATAATAATAACTAGAAATACATGCATGCAATAACCCCTCGCCTGTTTTCAAAAGATATATACTCAGTGCCGTTGCGAGCACTTCGTCGCAGGGTGTGGGTGTGGTTAGATAGAGGGGGGGTTACCAAAAAGTTTCCAGATGTACAAAAATTTTTCAGGACATATAATAATTTTTCCGAAATTTAATACAGTTGTTTTCCAAATTCACTTTCTCAGTCATGTCCTGAGAATTACCTGAATTCCCCTGAAAATCTTCTGCAAATCTACTTAAATGTACGTACTAAAAGTGCACAGGAAATCTACCTGAAATTCATCATGAGCAATAATCAGGGGTGTTGCACCCCCCCCCCCCCCCCCAGTGAGTTCCAAGCAAACACTCTCTGATTTATTGTTCGTGTATTTCGATCACCTCCCAAAATATTGTGCATCATACTATAGAGCATTTTGCTGTTGTCATGCTCTAGCATGGTTCAAATTTATGAATTTTTATTATATAAAATTAGTGTTTTACAGAGTTTTCGAGCACTGATAAAAATGATAATCTCAGATGTGAAATTATTCATGATAATCTCACATGTAAAAATTTATCGCCTTTCAATTATCGCTTTTCTGTAAACATTATCGCTTTTCATTTAAGACTGTCCTTTATATAATAAACAGAAAAATACATGGGTGGTTGGAAATACCAGATTTATTTTTTGTGTTGAACATGACATCTCACTCGTTTGCTGCGCTCACTTGTTCGCTGCACACTCATGTTCAACACTCGAAATAAATCTGGTATTTCGTGCACCCATGTATTATTCTCTATATAAACTACAGCTAGACTGGTTTAAATTATTATCAATTTATCAGTGATTGTAAAAGTTGGAGATAGAAGTGTTTTGTTTTATAAAATTATCAAGTTGTCGGTGGTCGCAAAACCTCCAAATCCTTAATTTCAAATGTTAGAATGTTAGGGTTAGAATGTTAGGGTTTGTAATATATACATTTTAAGTGAGAATATATACATTTTAAGACCTAACCAGGAACGACTGCGAAAAATGCAGCACAAGGTCCTCTGGTAGGAATTGAACCTACGGCCCTGCGATTCCGGTGCAGCGCTCTAACCAACTGAGCTACAGAGGCCAGCTGTTGAGCTTTAACCGTAAGTTCATGTATATTTAAGTAATCGGGTGTGCGGGTTATGATAAGGTGGACTTCAATCATTTGGATTCTTGCACTTCACCCGTTGGGATTAATATTTGAATGTTAGGGTTTGTAATCCAAGTGAGAAAATATACATTTTAAGACCTAACCAGGATCGACTGCGAAAAATGCAGCACAAGGTCCTCTGGTAGGAATTGAACCTACGGCCCTGCGATTCCGGTGCAGCGCTCTAACCAACTGAGCTACAGAGGCCAGCTGTTGAGCTTTAACCGTAAGTTCATGTATATTTAAGTAATCGGGTGTGTGGGTTATGATAAGGTGGACTTCAATAATTTGGATTCTTGCACTTCACTTGGTGGAATTAATATTAGAATGTTAGGGTTTGTAATCCAAGTGAGAATATATACATTTTAAGACCTAACCAGCAACGACTGCGAAAAATGCAGCACATGGTCCTCTGGTAGGAATTGAACCTACGGCCCTGTGATTCCGGTGCAGCGCTCTAACCAACTGAGCTACAGAGGCCAGCTGTTGAGCTTTAACCGTAAGTTCATGTATATTTAAGTAATCGGGTGTGTGGGTTATGATAAAGTGGACTTCAATAATTTGGATTCTTGCACTTCACTTGGTGGACTTAATATTAGAATGTTAGGGTTTGTAATCCAAGTGAGAATATATACATTTTCAGACCTAACCAGGAACGACTGCGAAAAATGCAGCACAAGGTCCTCTGGTAGGAATTGAACCTACTGCCCTGCGATTCCGGTGCAGCGCTCTAACCAACTGAGCTACAGAGGCCAGCTGTTGAGCTTTAACTGTAAGTTCATGTATATTTAAGTAATCGGGTGTGCGGGTTATGATAAGGTGGACTTCAATAATTTGGATTCTTGCACTTCACTTGGTGGACTTAATATTAGAATGTTAGGGTTTGTAATCCAAGTGAGAAAATATACATTTTAAGACCTAACCAGGATCGACTGCAAAAAATGCAGCACAAGGTCCTCTGGTAGGAATTGAACCTACGGCCCTGCGATTCCGGTGCAGCGCTCTAACCAACTGAGCTACAGAGGCCAGCTGTTGAGCTTTAACCGTAAGTTCATGTATATTTAAGTAATCATGCAGGTGTGCGGGTTATGATAAGGTGGACTTCAATAATTTGGATTCTTGCACTTCACTTGGTGGACTTAATATTAGAATGTTAGGGTTTGTAATCCAAGTGAGAATATATACATTTTAAGACCTAACCAGGAACGACTGCGAAAAATGCAGCACAAGGTCCTCTGGTAGGAATTGAACCTACTGCCCTGCGATTCCAGTGCAGCGCTCTAACCAACTGAGTTACAGAGGCCAGCTGTTGAGCTTTAACCGTAAGTTCATGTATATTTAAGTAATCGGGTGTGCGGATTATGATAAGGTGGACTTCAATAATTTGGATTCTTGCACTTCACTTGGTGGACTTAATATTAGAATGTTAGGGTTTGTAATCCAAGTGAGAACATATACATTTTAAGACCTAACCAGGATCGACTGCGAAAAATGCAGCACAAGGTCCTCTGGTAGGAATTGAACCTACGGCCCTGCGATTCCGGTGCAGCGCTCTAACCAACTGAGCTACAGCTCGGCCAGCTGTTGAGCTTTAACCATAAGTTCATGTATATTTAGGTAATCGGGTGTGCGGGTTATGATAAGGTGGACTTCAATAATTTGGATTCTTGCACTTCACTTGTTGGGATTAATATTTGAATGTTAGGGTTTGTAATCCAAGTGAGAATATATACATTTTAAGACCTAACAAGGAACGACTGCGAAAAATGCAGCACAAGGTCCTCTGGTAGGAATTGAACCTACTGCCCTGCGATTCTGGTGCAGCGCTCTAACCAACTGAGCTACAAGAGACCAGCTGTCGAGCTTTAACCGTAAGTTCATGTATATTTAGGTAATCGGGTGTGCGGGTTGTGATAAGGTGGACTTCAATAATTTGGAT
This sequence comes from Paramuricea clavata, assembly GCA_902702795.2. Lineage (NCBI taxonomy): Eukaryota > Metazoa > Cnidaria > Anthozoa > Malacalcyonacea > Plexauridae > Paramuricea > Paramuricea clavata. Next base: position 5,809 of record CACRXK020017575.1, read on the forward strand.
TCTTGCACTTCACTTGGTGGACTTAAAATTAGAATGTTAGGGTTTGTAATCCAAGTGAGAATATATACATTTGCATATTCTCACTTGGATTACAAACTATTCTCATTTGGATTACAAAATATATACACCAAATATATACATGTACTATACCGGTACATTTGTATATTCTCACTTGGATTACAAAATATTCTCACTTGGATTACAAAATATATACATGTATATATTCTCACCTGGATTACAAACCCTAACATTCTAATATTAATTCCACAAGTGAAGTGCAAGAATCGAAATTAATTTCAAATGCCGGCCCGCCGGGGCTAAGGTTCGAGTGGAAATGCCCAATCCCCGGGATGTGCTTTACAGGAAAATGGCTGGGCGAGGGGGATGGGCACACTTGGATTTGGCTGATGCATTAAAAGTCCTGTGCTTATTCCAGACTGCTTGTGAAATATTTACTTGCTAGAAGTAGAAATTTACTCTGACCGCTGGATGAAGAAGACATTAAATAAGTACTGGTCAATAAACAGAAATGTATTTTATTTCATACTATTACAATTTTATTTTTATACTATAAAAATAAAATATAAACATGCAGCATAGAATATGCAAATTCGAGGCAAAAGTATTGTTGAATCGGTTTATTTATAGGATTTATAACAAATAGCAACTATAAAAGTTTGTACCTTGTCTTCACATCGTAATAGCCAATGCTTTTAATTTTACATATTTTAGAATCAGTTCCTTTCCTGGTAACTGCATTTCTAAATGAAATCATCGTGAGTAGTGAGTGCTGAGCAGGCTGTTTTACTATAAACAAATTTTAGGAATTGTTAACAACTTTGAAAAATATATCGTTGCACATTCGGTCACAGTCGGAAAAATGTTCATAGTATGTTGTACCGTCGTTTGCAACTAACGATGAACAGTCGCTCATAAAAACATTCGCGTGATTAGAATCTTCAATGTTTGTCAAGAACAACAACACTTAATTAATTGTTGTTTCCCATGTGTGCAATAAAAATAAGTAACAAAACTTTGTCTGAACTTGTTGGGCTAGAGACCTACTGGAAACTTTTACAGGCTTTTTAATGAGAATAGAGAATGTTTTATCTGCAACTGTTCACCCTTAGTTGCCACCGACGGTATTTGACAGCATAAAATTGCCTGTGGGCTGTGGCTGTGATAACTGATATAAATAAAATACAGTCTGGTTATACTGACTTGAGCGTGTCATGATAAACTCTTTATTGGAAAATTGTGAAGAAATAGTCGAATATAGAGGGTCGAATATCATACTTAAACTTGTATAGCTACAGTATCATTGGTACATAGCGTTGTGAAGACAAGCCTTTGCTTTAATACCTTTCGCTTCAGCAGTCTTTTTTTTCCATACTTCTCCACGCTTTCCCAGGCGAGCTTCTCTTTCCTCAGCAGTCTCCTCGAGCAAACGTTGTCGTCTTCGCTGGCTCCCTCCTTTTCGCGAGACGTTCGGCTTTCTTGTCGTTTCCTTGCCGCTCTTCATTTGGCTCCATACAGTAGTCCATATCTTTTCAATTGGTATTTGATACCATAATTGTTTTATTAAACTCTTTATAGAGCAAATTGCTTTGAAAGCTGTCAAAGTTTTTTGCAAACGTACAAAATATTGCAGTGCAAAAAGCAAAATATTTTCATGAAGTATCTGTCAGTTGAAGTCGTCATTCGTCGTACAACAACAAATTTTAAATTTGACCAATCAGTGTTCGCTATTCATGACAGTCCGCCATATTTTTTAGATCAGTGAAGATGACCACCCACCGAAACACGCACAGTGACCCACGCCCGCGATATTTGATGAACTTCAGACTTCCCTAATGCTTTCGTTTCCCCGGGTGTAAATAGCCGGGGGGAATTAGTACCCTCGCACGGCGCTTCGCGCCGCCGGCTCGGGGATAAATTGCATTTATCCGCTATGTAGTCGTGAAATATTAGTAAAAACTCTGTTTAAAACTGTTATCAGTTTTTTGCTACAGTTTACGGCTACAACATTTGATTGTCGACTGTAAAATGAAATGTTTACTTCTGTATTGGGTCTATATAGTCGTCTATTTGGTTTCACCAAGCTTTAAAATATAGGGCCTTAATATTTGTAGGTTGACCAGGGGTCGGTTGTTCTAAGCTAAGGCTAATCCTTGGTTAAAATTTAACCTAGTGTTTTTGTTTGTGTGTTTCTGTATGCCTGTTTACTTCGAAGCTTTGAAGAAAACTTTCATTCATCCAGACAAGATTTCTGTAGAAATATTTCTAAATTGCTTGTGTGATGTTACTCTGAGTGTATATCCACACCGGGCAGGGTTGAAAAATATGCCTGGCCATGGTGGGATTGGAACCTACGACCTTTGGAATACTAGCACAATGCTTTGCCAACTGAGCTATGCAGTCAGGTCGGTTTGAATATGCAATACTTTGGAACTGAGTCTAGTTCCTTCGATATCAGTGTAATCTAATAATCATGCTATTTGCTGTGTTGGACTGTTGGTGTAATGTACTCAGGTGAATAAGATGCTTGTGTGATGTTACTCTGAGTGTATATCCACACCGGCCAGGCTTGAAAAATATGCCTGGCCACAGTGGGATTCAAACCTACAACCTTTGGAATACTAGCCCAATGATCTGCCAAGGAATACTAGCCCAATGCTCTCATCCCACCGTGGCCAGGCATATTTTTCAAGCCTGCCCGGTGTGGATATACACTCAGAGTAACATGACACAATTTGGATTCTTGCACTTCACTTGGTGGAATTAATATTAGAATGTTAGGGTTAGTAATCCAAGTGAGAATATATACATTTTAAGACCTAACCAGGGACGACTGCGAAAAATGCAGCACAAGGTCCTCTGATAGGAATCGCAGGGCCGTAGGTTCATTTCCTACCAGAGGACCTTGTGCTGCATTTTTTTGCAGTTGTTCCTGGTTAGGTCTTAAAATGTACATATATTCTCACTTGGATTACTAACCCTAACATTCTAATAACATCACACAAGCATCTTATTCACCAGAGTACATTACACCAACACAGCAAATATTTTTAACAACTGGCCCCTGGAGGGTGACTACCTCACAGGTGTTTGTTGTGGATGAATATTGATGTTGTTGTGGATGATGTCATCCTGATCCTAATCCTGACATTAAAACCTAATCCCGAATCTAAAACTGCAACAAAATCCGATGAGTTAGTCAAGGCCAGCTGTGAATTTGATGTCATCATGATGTTACTAAAATTACACAAAGACATTGTAGTATGGCTCAATTTCCATATAAATGATTCCAAAATTTAATCTCCAGTCCTTACCTTAAAACCAACTCTAGTTCTATTGGTTACCCTGACTAATTCTAGTAATTATCCTTTCGGCACAAAGTTATATGGAACGAGACCCATGATTATACAAGCAAAAGGAGGGAAAACATTTGGGAAAACAAATGGTTCCTTGCTATTTCTCAAATGGCAAGGTATAACATTTCTTCTCCAGATAATTTGAGCGAAGTTTGCAAAGTATAATCACATAATTACTGTGTGGTGCAAAGAAGTTGACATTCTGGTTAAAAGTTTCAATAGAATATTTACAAATTTTACCATTGATACTTAAATGCTTAAATTCTTTCAGTACTTCATTGTCTTTTTAATGCATGTTCTATTGCGTTAATCGGGAATGAGAGTTTGTCTGCTCACTTGAGATGCCTCACCAGTATTGAACTGTTTGAGAATGCCAAATACTATGCTAACCACTCTAAACTACACTTAAAAATGCCTTTGCCATGTGTGTATCTGATGCAGCTCTTACTTTTTTCGACAATTGTAATGAAATGCAGCAGTTTTAGAAGAAGCAAAGGAAACTGCAAAAAATTACACGTTCTCATCCATGGTGTGCATGTTTGCCTTGCCCACAGTAATTCAGTCTGCCATTCAGTCATTCTACCCACTCACCAATGATACTGTAGCGAAAGAAAGTTGGGATTCCTTGATTATCTTGATGGCAGTGCAATTGAATATGTCCATATCTTTCATTGTGCTGCGATGCCACCGTCTTATTTGGTTGATCGAAGAATTCTATCTACCAAAAATCATTTTGTTACCTTGTGCAAACCAGTTAAAGCACTTCAGCCACGAGACCATTATTTTAAAGCACACCTTCCAACCTTATTGAAGTCTGCGATGCCAGTTCATCCTAAAGTTCCTCCTACAGTTTCTCCTAAAGTTTCTACTAAAGTTATTTCTGCTCCTTCCTCTACACAAGTGACTACATTTACTAAAAAGCAGACGACTGGTCCAAAAAGAAAACAAATTGGCTTAGATCGGTGCGCTTCTTGTGAAACGAGCGTGCAACACACAAGAAACTGTAGATAACAGTGAAATCAAATTTCCCAGCACTAGTAAAGGAATTTCATCTGTAACTCCCAACACTGGTCCTACTTCAGAAAAAACACCAAAACACAACGAACTTCCACCAATTCGTGGCCAGATGATATCTACAACTACGTAAATCTGGTGTCCAGTCTTCCTGATTCGAAAAAGTACGAAATTCTGTGCAATCATTGCCATTGGAAACCTGGTTCTGATTTTTCTTTTCCTCCACGCGAAAATATTGGTAGACGTTTCCGGTTGGCATGGTTATCACAATTTCAAAGGTTGGCTTACTCTGCTGTGGCAAACGGTGGTTTTTGCGTCACTTGTGTTCTTTTTG
>CACRXK020017576.1:0-10529 GCA_902702795.2 Paramuricea clavata
GTTGTTGTTGTTGCCGCCGTTGTTGTTGTTGCCGCCGTTGTTGTTGCCGCCGTTGTTGTTGTTGCCGCCGTTGTTGTTGCCGCCGCCGTTGTTGTTGTTGTTGTTGTTGTTGTTGTTGCGGTTGCTGTTGCTTCCGTTGTTGATGCCGTTGTTGTTGGTGTCGTTGTTGTTGTTGTTGTTTGCTGCTGTTGTTGTTGCTGTCGTTGTTGTTGTTGTTTGCTGTTGTTGTTTGCTGTAGTTGTTGCTGTTGTTGTTGTTGCATTTCCAGCGCAAGTTTACAATATGATCAAATGCGCTTTATATCAAGTACTACGCTTACCTAATAATAATTACTAACTTTACCTAGACTATTTTATTGTTGTTGTTGTTGTTGTTGTTGTTGTTGTTGTTGTTGTTGTTGTTGTTGTTGTTGCTGTAACAAGGTTGATGAGGTCACAGGCTCGCAACAAGTTGTTCCATGCAACACGTTGTTCCAACAAGTCTGACATCGTGTGCACGTAACAAGTTCTCAACAAGTTGATAACAACAATCTCGTAGCAACTTGTTACGACGTCTTGTTGCAGGCTTCACAACAACCTTGTTACAACTTGTTTGCAGATTTGGAACAACTTGTTCGTTCTTACGCGTGTACAGAGTAAACTCACCTTTATCCTGCCTCTTGATAAAAAACTGCAAGGCCAGAGCTGCTTCAACCTTGACGGGTAGTTCCTTATCATGCAGCAGACAGACTCTCACCTCCTCTACTGCACGTTGAAGATTGGCTTCGTTTTTGAATTGGATTCTACTAAAATAGTTTAATACCCAACACGCCTAGATAAGAGAAAGTCAACATTCAAGAAGTAATGCATACCGGGTGTCCCCCAAAAGTTACATTGTTTGATTTAATCAAATGGCATATAAAGGTGATAAACTTGTGGCCCTTCTAATCGATAAAAACTACAATATTAAACTAAATAAGAGTATATTACCCAAAGTGATGATATTTGGAAATATCATCATTCGGGGTAATATTTCGACGAACCCTACGAGCGGAGGGTCCATAAATGCAGGCCTTAAAATATCGGTCGGTCACGGACATTGTCCGACCCATTCGTGAAATTGTCCGACGTACGGAGGAAACCACCGGGCATTCTGTCCGACCTAAATGAAACTGAGGTTTATTGTTTGCCCGACCTGAGTGTATTGGCCGAACTGTTACTTTGTCCAACGTAAATCAAAATGTTGCCGGCGGCGAGCGAAATGGTGAAGTGGAAAATGAACTTAAGTGTCGACATCTTACTGTTGGTGTTTGCATGCAAGTTAATTTTGGCTTGGAAATAAGTATGAATGACACAAATTATTTAATATCTTCACAACATTTACCTTTCATAATTAATACATTAGGCTGATATTTGTGTCATTCAGACTTATTTCCGAGTTAAACTGAAGGATGGTCATCGGACATCATCACACATATGTCCGACCCAAACTCAAAGTCATCGGACGGCCCTGTACAATATATTTTAAGGCCTGTAAATGATATATTATACCGTTATATATAAGTTAAAGAACCCACAAATTTCAGAATAAACTTTAAAACTAGAGCTCAATACGATTTCAATTTCTCATGTATACCTGAGTTTTTGACGTTTTTTTCTTTAAAATATTTGAGTATTTATCCTTTGGGTCATTGAAGGTAAATCAATAAATCTTCTGTACGAAATTACAAACAACAGCTTGCAAACGCCATATTGTTTCAGAGCGTGAGATACTATAATATCCCACGGTGGTCTTGGATCTACCGTGGGATATTATAGTATCTCACGCTGCATTGCAAAATCATGAATTTGAGTGAAATACCGTAAAATATCAATTTGTCACGTGGTACAAATGCTGTTTTTTGATTGGACAATTTGAATTTGAGGTATAATATAAGATTATAGTGAATGGTATATGCAGTAGTAAAAATTGAAGTAAATGGAATATACAACAGAAATAGAAACCATTTCGTTAAACATGGCATTAAATAATTTGTTTCTACAACAGGGCTACCGTAAACTTCCAAATATAATAATAATAATAATGGCCACAGTTTAGAATATCTACAAAGTCTCGATATCTTACAAGGATCGGGTCTCATAATTTATACTGTACATGCAATTATGTAATCACTTAATTTTGATGCATGGACTTATATACGTACGACATTTGGTGTTAGTAAGTAGGTAATCATGCGATGAGCAAGTAGGTAATTATGCGAGTACAATTATAGGGATTAATAGTATACGAATGATGTTTGGAGATCGCCGCCGGGGCAAGTTCAATTTGACAACATTTCCAAACATCATGCATGAGTTCAATACTTGTTTATTATTAGCATGAGCACATTTCTAACAAATCCACCGTGTAAACAAGCCTTTAGTTAACACTGACAATCATGCGTTGGCATGAATGCTCCTTGTTCTAACTCATAGTTTCACGTTACTGAATACCTCTCAGAAATCCGCCCATGACGCCAACAACATTAGAAGCTGCTGCAACTGTTGCACGTATCGCTACACATAAAACAACTTTAGAGAGTTTATGTCTGCAACGGTACTTACCCTAGCACGCATATATCCCAACGGACTAGTTGTCTCTGCAAAAACGTGGTGAACAAGCATGGACTCCATATGGTCTTTGTACTTCTTTTTCTGAAACACAATGATACGATCAGATACTTAATGTTATATCACATGATAAACGTGCGTTCTGCCAACGGGAAATTTATAAATCGCCCGTTCGACCGGGAATTTAGACATTAAATTCCCGTTCGGAACAATAGAATCCCGTCCAATCTGGGTATTACTATGTGCATATCATTTGCCCGTTGGCAAGGGTCAAATCCTTTTGTCTCCCTGACAACTGTGCATCAGGCAAGTGCCGCACACATATAATCGTGCAAGTAGAACAGCAACACTTAGCTCAGGTCCGTCAGTATCCTATTATCCATTCCATTTAAGATACGCTCGTGCAGTCTGAGATTTTACACAAATCTATTTAGAATCTGATAGAATCAAAGGATATCGTCTAGAAATAAGCTACCTTTAGTAAAATGTCCGACAAAGTACCAATCATGTGTAGAATACCATCTTTCTGTCTCGGATCTCTTGTTTCTGCTGGTGTGTTCAGGATTTGTACACAGAAGTTCATGACAGGATCCAATACTTGCTTCCGCTTTTCTGTAGCGCTCCGTAATAAGCATTGGGCAGCAGTAACTGGCGATACAAAATCCTCATATACGTCTAAAACGAAACAACAGTGTATATAGTCAATTTGCGTTATAACGGAGACCCTGCATGGGGACCATCATATATATTTAGTGTCCGCAATAGCGAGGTGCGATAAAAATAAACCGATTTCAGGTTGTAAAATGTCACTTCAATGTATTACTGCTTTTTTTCTTTTAAAATGTCCAGTTTCTTCAATTTCTAGTTTACGTTTACTGTGATACCACACAGTACAAGTAAAAGTAGAAGTCACACATCTGTATTCAAAAAATTTTTTATTCCAAAACCAAGTGTTATAACAGTAACAAAACTACACGAAGTCAGACATATCTGCACGTTTTAGACAGTTTCATTCTGTGATGAAGTACCTCCCTAATGTGCTTTGGTGTGGTCTTTCGCTCACGGCATTCTTGAATGACATTTATATTTTCTGTTTGTCATTTTCGTCGACACAGTACGTCCAAGGTGTCCGTTGTAACGGGAGTAGGGTTAGACTAAGATCAAATCAGGGTCAGAGGTAACGGTTAGGGTTAGGATCAAAGCCCCCCCTAGACAGACGGCCATCATCTATTTGCGCACTTCTGACAACTGATGCTATTTATCCCGGAGACTGCGCTAGCACCCAAATTGGCTAATGATTTGCCTAGGTTCGTTCACCACTGCATGCCTGCACACGTATAAAAATTATATTTGGCAAGTTATATAGAGCGTTATTTTCTATAGAATACATACAATTCTCAAGTCATTAATACTTCATGAAAGCAATAACAAAAACAAAAGAAATCAATATTTAATTAGTGTTTTGAAACTTGTCATTTAATTTTTTTTCTTCTTTTGAAACTTTAAATATATATTAAAACTCAACTTGCAAATATGTAAATAATGTATTGATTGATTGTATCTGAATTTGGCTAATAAAAATTTGATTTGATTGATTTGATTTAAACTAATACAGGACAGTTGGCAGAGCATTGGGCTAGTATTGCAAAGGTCGTAGGTTCGATTCCCACCGTGGCCAGGTATATTTTTCAAGCTTGCCCGGTGTGGATATACACTCAGAGTAACATCACAAGCATCATATTCACCTGAGTACATTACACCAACACAAAATATCATAATACAGGACACCTTGACTTTTTTCTAAAGAGCTTGTACTTTGAAATCAATGCATAATTTCAAAGTATACTACAATTTTGTGTTTGAAACCATGTAACTTACAGTCTACAGAGGCTTGCCCTAATACTGCCGAGAATTTAATTACTCTTTAGAATGCATGTTTCGCCTTACCGTACTTGAATCGAATAAACTCGTATGGATCATCTTCCCATAATTCTTGATCTTCGTCCGTGTAACACATTATAGGAAATACGACTTCGACAATAATTGCCTATAGAGTTACAACATGTTTTAGTGCTTGACCATTTCAAAGGTTTACAGGAGTAGTTTTTTTTACAGTATGTTGCGTAAAATGGATCGTATCAAAATTTTTCATTTTTCATATTTGATTGTTTCTCAATCAGCAAACAAACTTAAAAAGGATGTTTAGTGCCGTATCTGTAATATTGTTACGGAACACTCTCACTTATATATAAAATTTTAAGTTAAAAATAAAATAACAGAAGATGTTTGCTTGAACGCAGGTGAAAGTTCGTGCAAGCAAATATTATCCTAAGCATAATGAGAGCAGATATAAATGAATATTTTGCCACAAATCAAACTAAAGTAAAAATGTTTCGGTTCTTCGGAAAACATTCATTATTCCTTCCATTGGGCTATGACAGTTTGTTCGACTAGATTGACCTGTTTCCTACAGTTTATCTTGTGGGCAGATTTGTTTTTTAAAAAGAGCAGCTGCCTGAGGTCTCATGAACATTGACCTTTCACGTGGACAGACTCTGGGCTTAAGAATGAGTCATCCAAAGCTAGATAACACTCGGTCATTCAATTATAATATTACGTCATCAAAAGCTTACTTCGGTAATTTCCCTTTAAAAAATAAGTAAATTCATAAATAAGGTTTATATGCTTATAGTTTGAACATTTTCCAATAAGATAAGTCTAAGTTAGTTAAGTTATGAAGATTCTTAAACTTGATCAACCGAGCATATAACCGACTTGAAAAGTACGGCGACGCCCTGAATAAACAAAGATAGAGAGCTGGTACGAAAGTTCGAAAGTACACCACCTCGGTGCTGATTGGTTGGACTTGAATCACCCCACATTTGTAGTCACATGCACAAAGTTCCCCTCGACCGCTAGTATAGTATAAAAGGAAGTGGCCAGCAAAAAGATTCCAGAACTAGCAGGAAATGCAAAACTAGCAGGGAATGCAAAACTAGCAGGAAATGCAAAACTAGCAGGGAATGCAAAACTAGCAGGAAATGCAAAACTAGCAGGGAATGCAAAACTAGCAGGAAATGCAAAACTAGCAGGGAATGCAAAACTAGCAGGAAAGGCAAAACTAGCAGGAAAGGCAAAACTAGCAGGGAATGCAAAACTAGCAAGGAATGCAAAACTAGCAGAGAATGCAGAACTAGCAGAGAATGCAGAACTAGCAGAGAGTGCAGAACTAGCAGTGAATGCAGAACTAGCAGTGAATGCAGAACTAGCAGAGAATGCAGAACTAGCAGTGAATGCAGAACTAGCAGAGAGTGCAGAACTAGCAGAGAATGTAGAACTAGCAGAGAATGAAGAACTAGCAGGGAATGCAGAACTAGCAGTGGACCCAAAGTCAAGCAGAAACTCAGAATAAGAAAACAGAACGAAACTCAGAACGAATTAGAACCGTAATAAATAAGCTTAACGATTCCGTTCCTCACGTATTAATTAAAGACGATACATAACAACTGGTGGAGGATCGGCCTCCAACTACCAAAGACGCCTATATACGACCTGAAACGACGGTCTCTTACACCTCGCCAGAAGCGCGGTCAGCATTCAATTTTCAGCACCGAGGTGGTGTACTTTCGAACTCTCGTACCAGCTCTCTATCTTTGTTTATTCACGGCGTCGCCGTACTTCTCAAGTCGGTTATATGCTCGGTTGATCAAGTTTAAGAATCTTCATAACTTAACTAACTTAGACTTATCTTATAGGAAAATGTTCGAACTATAAGCATATAACCCTTATTTTATGAATTTACTTATTTTTTAAAGGGAACTTACCGAAGTAAGCTTTTGATGACGTAATATTATAATTGAATGACCGAGTGTTATCTAGCTTGGGATGACCAATTTTTAAGCCTAGAGTCTGTCCACGTGAAAGGTCAATGTTCATGAGACCTCAGACAGCTGCTCTTTTTAATAAACAAATCTGCTCACAAGATAAACTATAGGAAACAGGTCAATCACAACATCACATCTTCGCATATATAACGGCTGCTAGTCGAACAAACTGTCATAGCCTAATGGAAGGAATAATGAATGTTTTCCGAAGAACCGAAATATATTTATTTTACTTTGATTTGTGGCAAAATATCTATTATCTCCTCTCATTATGCTTAGGATAATATTTGCTTGCACGAACCTTTCACCTGCGTTCAAGCAAATATCTTCTGTTATTTTATTTTTAACCTAAAACTTTATATATAAGTGAGAGTGTTCCGTAACAATATAATAAAATTAAAAAAATGAGAGTTTAGATAGTATAAGAGATAATTATGCCTGCATAAAATTCAATAAGTTTTGCTCATATTGCTGTAAATATGGCGTCAAATTTAAAGCATTATTCATAATTGTATTCTTGGGTTTCAATCACGTGATGTTTTAGGATAATTTGACTCAAGTGGGGGTCAATCATTGAACTGAGGTCAAATAAAACAACAAAGAAACAAAATGGATGTCTATGCATCGTATGTAAATGAGTTATGCGGCTATTATAAAAGCCAATATAAAACAATATAAAAGCCGTCATTTACCCCTGACACAGACCCTTGACAGTTGACGCCCACTTGAGTAGATGTGACGTCATAAGAAACCGGAGAATTTTAATTGACAATTTTTTACTCATCCGTCAGACGCACTTAAAAAGGTAGCTATAACTGTAGAAACTATAATAGAAAATAATACTATTACTTCAATACATTCATTTTGAGAAGCACGCCAAACAGTTTTTGATTTTGAACGCTTTTCATCGCTAATGCCTCTTAACAATTTTGAAGGTTTTATGCACAGCGGGTGTGATAATTTAGCTACAATAAGGCGGCAAAAAAGTGATTTTAAAAATGGCAACTACAAGTTATAAATCGAGGGGTGTATCACTTTAAAAAATCTCCTTAAAAAATCTGTATAAATCCCTAAAAATTAAAATCTGGGGCCCATTGTTCGAAAGTCGGTTAGCTTAATCCTGGGTTAGTATAGGTAATCATGCGATGGCGAGTACAATTAGGGATTAATAGTACGAGTGATGTTTGGAAATTTTGCCAAAATTGGACGAGCCGCCGGGGCGAGTCCAATTTGGCAAATTTCCAAACATCGTGAGTACTATTAATCTCTAATTGTACGAGCAACATCGCATGATTACTTGTTTATTATTAGCATGACAAAATTGGATACGTACTTCTCAATGTCAACATCATATTCTCTCGTCAAAGCCCAGTTCTGTCACACTTTCACCCAAAATTTGGTGCTTTAGTTTGTATTTTCATTTAGTTCTTTTGTTCAAGCAAAATTTGGTGCTTTTGTTCGTATTTTCATCTAGTTCCTTCACGGCAATTTCATTTCACGCTTGTGTTTAAAATATCTTTCCGCCATTTTGTTTGTTTTGGGAAAATCATTAATTGTACTGCAGTACAATTAATGAAATAACTGTACTCCTCTCAACCAATCAGCATCCAGTAATTTTGTCATGCTAATAATAAACGTTATAAATATGGAAATATTTTCTATATATATAGAAACGTTACGGAGATACTTCAGGGTTAGCGCTAATCCAGCTTTGAACAACCGGCCCCTGTATCAAAGCCCTAAAAATTCCAAAAAATCTCGAAAAATCCCAAAGGATTTTCGAAATCCATAAAATCTCGAGCACTTTCTTCGAGTGATACAGCCCTCGTTAGAAATCATACGTACGTGCATGTGAGGTTTCATCACTTTCCAGTGGAGTGCATTAGAAACACTATTATAAAACAGCAGAAAAATTGAAATTATTTCATTTCCGAATACTTTATAATCAGTTTCCATGTCATTTTTGGTGAATGGATACGATCATACGAAATAAAACCGTATACAGAGAGGCCAACATGAAGTAATCTATTTACTTATGGGAATTATGCATATTTGATTAATAAAAAGTATTGGACATATTGTGTATTTTATTTGAGGTATGATTTCGAAGTTTTATCATTGTATACAGAAGCCAGATTGCTATTTATATACAAGTACCTGTTATTGACACCAAAATTTATGGACTTCACATATAAAATTATCCCCATACAATGCATAATGCCATGCACTGCATATCTCTATATTGTATGCTACAATTAATTATGGGAATACAGTAGTTCACATGTACAATGTATATTTAACCGACGTATCTGCCAGCAAAACTCATTTATCTGCCAATGCACCTACGAAGCGCAAAATATTTATGAGCGGTCTTTACAAACAAGGCGATCCTGAGAAACGAGGTCATGGCGTATTGGATATACCTGAATGGCTAGGAGGGTCCTAGGCAGTGACGAAACTAGCCATGGTAACTGGTCATGCTATGCTAATAAAACTGCATCTAACTAAGGAGTGGTGCCTAAATTACTTTGAATTTATACTCGAGTAAAAGTAGAAGTAATGGACCTTTCCCCTTGTAACTAAAATTTCGATGTAGACAAAAATTTCATCACAGCTTGAAAGAGCATCACAAAATTAGTAATATTCCAAAGTTTTGTTGCAAAATCTTGTAAAATGCGAATAATATAGCCTTGCGAAGTTTGACGTTTTTCAGTCATTTTGTATTACAAACGGGAAATTGACATCCGATTCGGGTGTTGGGGCTGCAATTTCCCGTTTGTAATGAAAAATGACTGAAAACGTCAAACTTCGCAAGGCTATATTATTCGCATTTTACAAGATTTTGCAACAAAACTTTGGAATATTACTAATTTTGTGATGCTCTTTCAAGCTGTGATGAAATTTTTGTCTAGATCGAAATTTTAGTTATAAGGGGAAAGGTCCATTGTCATGAGTTATATTTATAATGACTGATTTTATCACTACGGTAAATATTTAATTTTTATATGATTAGGTAAGTCATCCCCATATAGGAGGCGTGATAGGTTGAAGGAAGGGAGGGGGGCATATATAAACCACATCAAATTTGGATGATTGGCCTTTCGAACCGGATGAATTCGAGACAACGTTCTTTGCACTGAAACACTTTTGCTGATTTCATCATGTTTAACCGGGGACCTCGCCTGTGTGAGATCCGCATGCCTTCATTGACGCATATAAAATTCAACATGTGTTGCTATGAGAAACGAGCCAGGTGAAATATCACCTTGCGCCAGGTGAATGATGGGTGGATCTCAGTCAAACGGAATAATGTTTTCACTATATGAACACTTAATTCCACCTGACCAGGATCATTTTTGCCGATTTTGACCGATTATATACTATTGAACGACTTAATCGGAAATACAAGCAAAAAATATATAGTAAATTAATAACCCTAAACAGGCACTATTTAAAGTCTAATACAAAGTACCGTTTGTTTAATTGAGTGAACAAAAATGTTTGCAAGACGCCAGTGTTAACGTAATTTCGTCCCACCGACGCGGAATATTTATTATGTGGGATTGAAAACAGTTATATGAACACACATATCAAATAATTCGTCCCATTCAAGGTGACCTTCCCGGCACACCATGCTCATATTATGAACAAGCCCTTAGTCAGATAAGCCTACGATCCAATTGTGCACGAACATCAGGCTGTATGGACGAATCTATACGTGTTGTACCTGCATCACCGAACAGTTTGTCCCGGTCTTGCGTCTGACTACATGGAAACTGTTGTGTTAGACAGTGTGAAATATACCGCTAAATTCACTTGAGGCCATTTGATAGACTAGAATGCTCAAAATAGGAGCTATGAAGAGACACTCCATTGTATAAAGCCAAACTCCAAATTGAACGTGTCCGCTTTAAAACTTCAAAACTTGTTGAATTAAGAATTTTAAAGTTACATCACAACTCCAAAAATAATGTGGACATGCATATAGTTCAGTGCAAAGTACAAAGTACAGCACAATTCTACCCCCACCCCTCCTCCCCCGCCGCCATCCTTCTCA
>CACRXK020017577.1:0-10527 GCA_902702795.2 Paramuricea clavata
CTCTGATCCACTTTTTAAACAACTCAAAATATTGGATATATTTAAGCTAAATACATTTCACATTGGCAAGTTTATGTTTTTATATCATCATTGCATGTTGCCAACATGCTTTGATAATCTGTTTACAATAAACAATCAAATACATGGTTATAACACCAGATCTGCCGGTAACTATAGATCTCATGCTTGTCGAACTAATATTAAGCAGTTCACCATCTTATACTCAGGACCGAATATTTGGAATTCTTTACCTACAAATATAACTGCGATAAACACAATCTCGTCTTTCAAGATGCAACTTCGTAATTTTCTGCATGCTTAACGAATAAGGAACAGCTAACTCTGATATGCTACGACCATGTTTATCGAATATTCAGTAACAATATATAAAATTATTGGAAAATCTATTATATATTTTCGTAAATTTTCTCTTTTATTATGAACTTCATTATGTTTCAATTTCATTATATGTGTCTGTAACTTAATTTCAATTTATATTATATATGTCTGTAACGCTAAATTATACCGATTAATTAAATATTTAACTTTGAATTTTTGAGATGAGGTGGCCTCTTTACACAAGCTCTAAGCTTCTTGAGGTCTCCTCGCCGACTTTACTTTATTAATATCTTGTAAATAGCTAACAGTCTTTCTTTTTTTTTTGGGCAAATAAACCAATAATAATAATAATAATAATAATAATAATAATAATAATATTAACTTGCTGTTTATCGGTTATAACTTATATTAATGCATGTTTTGTATTGTATTGTACGTAGTTGACATCTTCTATCATCTATCGTTTGAACATTCTATGCGTGTGTGTGTGTGTCCTTTGCGTGATACAGGGTATAGTTGCTAGTGAACAACAACTCCCTTGATGTGCCCAGATATATGCGTTCCTATAGAAGTCGAAGTAGAACAAGGAACTGCGATTTAACGAGTGGGAGTTGCACTCGTTGTCTGGTTGATTTATTTATTTAGTTGTCATTTCGCGCGTTAAGGTAAGTATTGAATGATATTCGAAGATAACTTTCCTACTTTTTTGGACGAGTTTCCACCAACGTTTGTAGAGATTATTAGTGCCTTCGTGACGCGTCACGGCACTTATACAAGTCTTAGTACATTTATATCTGATATAGCAAATAATGTTTAGCCAAGACATGCCTTGGGCTATAATATAATCGTGCAGTAAATTGTGCATAATCAGAATTCTGTATTGTTGTTTACAGTGTTAAATTAAACATGTGCGACAAAGATTGCGAAATAACAGGGAATAAATCTGCTTCCAAACAAGCTAGTGGTAGTGACGAGATAACTTCACATACGATTAAGAACTATGACAATTTAGCTAACATTAAAGCGGCTATGACTGAGATGATGTCCATGCAGTTTCAAGACTGAACTTTTAAGTCACGTTAAAGAGGCTTTATCTCGGCTAGGTTAATCAAGATTTTGAGCAAGTGACAGAGCAAGAAGTTCAGGACGAAAGTATTAGTGACACTGAAGTTGAACCATTGCCAGACAAAAGCGAGGATAATCTCATCCCCTAGCCAACGCCGGGGTGTGACCGGGGGCAAGGGTACTAATTCCGCGCGGCTATTTGCATCCGGGGAAAGGAACGCACTAGCAAAGTCTAAAGTTCATCAAATATCGCGGGCGCATGGCTATGGTTCACCGTTCATGGGTGGTCATCCTCACTGATCTCAAAAAAGTAGCGGACTGTCGTGAATAGCGAACAATGATTGGTCAAATTTGAAATTTGCATTATAACGACTGCATGACGACAGCGAAATGCCGAAATTACAAACATTGTATATATTGTATTTTTGCAAGATTTTTTACTAAAAGAAGGGAGCAAAGTCGCCAACGTTAATTAATGAAGGTAAGTTTGCTTTTAATATTGATGTAGATATTGGTGCAGATGTCCGTAATGGTTTTACCGATTCATCATGTATAGATGTAGATTGTAGATGTATTGTTTGCTTTATTATTGTTTTAAAAACTGATAGGATCGTTATTTATATAATTAAGTGAAAAAAGACAGCATATAATTTCGGTGTATTTTATTAATTACCCTTTCTTATAAAATCTTTAAATAAAGAGGAAAGAAAAGTTATTTTCATGCGAGAGTTTGAAATCAGTTTATTTCAAACTCAATTTTTTAAAACGTTTTGTGAAGCGTTTGTGGTTGAATTTTACATTAAATTGAAGCTTGTATTACGTATAATAACATACCTAGCACATATGTTTTGGAAATTGATCATTTTGTAATTAAAAGTAATATTTTTAGGGGATTCCTCAATTTTAAAACTATTCTATCGTGTTACCATGACAACTACTTTCAATACTTCATGTTCGAAATACATAATGGTTTTGTCAGTAAGGCGAGGGTTTCTGCATGCTTGTATTTTCAAAAAATACATACATGCAGAAACCCCTCGCCTTGCTGACAAAACCATTGTATTTTCCGAACATGAAGTATTTAAAGTAGTTGTCATGGTAACACGATAATTTTGTTGAGAATATTTTTACAAATGAAAAATTTCCTAAAAGTATCACTTTTAATTACGAAATTATCAATTCCCCAAACATATATATGTTAGGTATGTTATTATACGTAATATAAAATTCAATTTAAAGTGCCTATGTCATGATTTGTATAATTTATTACTTGTAATCATTGGTATATTTCATGAAGAAATGCAATATATCTTTAAAAGAAAATATTCCATCTTCACAGGATTATCAGGCCTCAAATTTACCGGATATGACATCAAACCGGGAATTGCAAATTAGATTTCTTTTGTTTCTAGCGTATAAAATTCCCTATTTGATGTCATATCCGGTAACTTTGAGAGGTGATAATCCTATGAAGATGGTATATTTTCTTTTAAAGATATATTGCATTTCTTCATAAAATGCACCAAAGATAAAAAAAATTTAAAATCCCAAATCATGACATAGGCACTTTAAAGTAAAATTAAGTTCAACCTCAAACGCTTCCCAAGACGTTTTAAACTGATGTTCTTATGAAACTAAACTGCCTTTATCGACATTGATAAAACGTTGAGTTTGAAATAAAATGATTTCAAATTCTCGCATTCAAACAACTTTGCTTTCTTTTTCTTTATAAAAAAATTTTAATATAATAAAAAAGGGTAGTCAATATAAAGAAACACTGAAATTATATGATGTCTTTTTCATTTAAAATATACGCAACGATCACTCAAGCTTTTAATGCAATTATAAAGCGAACAATACATCAATATTTAAAACAAACGTAGCCTACCTACCTTCGTTAACGTCGGCGCCTTTACCTTGAAATTGACGGTTATAAATTGATTAGACTCGATCGGGAGAGGAGGTGGTGTCTGTGCCTACATTCGCAGTAGCATTAAAGCCTCCCGTTTGAAAGACCTATCTTCAAATTCAGACACAAATTTCCTAATGCATATCAACGATATGCCACAATTATCATTGACAAGTTTATTGGAATCATACGTAGATGATTCCAAGCTTCTAATCTCATTTATGATACAGGATATGTTGACAATGCGATTCAAGACGATCTTTCTGGAATAACGTAATGGTGTTGCGAGAACAAACTATTAGCTAGTACAAAAACGAATAAGAAAGAATTCCAATCCGACCCGATCCGAAGAATTCTTTAATAGAGTAAATTTCTCATTCAAGTTGAAATATTTAACCAAATAAATATAAAAGCAAGAAATATATGCCAAGAAGCTGACAAAGTGACGTCCAATTGAAGTATCAAACGAATAATGCAGCGACAACCGAGATAATCTTTGATAAATGCATGGATCCGGATACTTAATTGTTGCGATAAGGCGTGGATAATTAGTTCATTTTGTTATACATTGTAGTTGGTAAAAGCAATTTGATTGGCTTCTTTAAGAGCTTACAGTTAAATCGCGCAATCATGCAACCTACAGAAAATTCCGTTATCTGCTAGCAGATAACTCAGTGTGAGCCTGCGATTAGCAAGCGGTATCTATTTACAGTCAAAATACAAGAACCTTTCCCACTTCCGCTTCTGTAACCTGTTTTGTATTTCTGTAATTTGTTCTATTTTCTGTAGCGATTTATTTCGACAAATATCGCGGTAGAATTCCCCTTTCTTTCCTTTATATATGTCAATTTGTAGCAAAGGATACACATTTCGTTACACTCTTTTCATAAAAGTTCCGAAATTTTCATTTTAGTACGTGAAATGATTGTAGTCGGTAATTTTAAATTTGTATAGTATGAACACACTATAGGCGGCGGTTTAAAACCGATTTGTCAGCAAATATCGCTATAAGATCTAAGTTTCGCAACTTTTATGCAGAGAATCTAACGAAAGGTGTATCCATTGCTACAAATTGACATATATAAATGAAGGAAAGCGAAATTCTGCCGGATCCTAACGCGATATGTGCCGATAAAGCGGTAATCGCTACAGAAAATAGAACAAATAGCATAAATACAAAACAAGTGGCGGAAGTAGGAAGGTTCTTGTATTTTGACTGTAACACAAACAAATGTATAACAAAACAACAAATGTAACTAAAAATATAAACGTTCTCCGACTAAACATGCACGTTGTTGTAGCAAATGTAACTTCATGGTTGGTTCACGAATACGATTTTTATTCACTCGTGAATTATTACAAGGTCACTCGTTTGCTGCGCTCACTCGTTCACTTGTAATAATCCACTCGTGAATAAAAATCGTACGCGCTCACCAACCATGATGAAGTAATCTCTATTTCCAGCAAGCAGAATGTTGAGGATAGTGCAATATGATGCTTACATTTTCAATACTGCTTTCTTTCACTAGTTAACAATTAGTCACCGAAGGCGAGGTGATTTATACAAGCCTTGTAATCATCGAGCCTGAGGTGACTAATTGTTTTGGTAGGCTATAAATTCAGTATTGAAAAATAATAATATATACAAAAGATGTAAATATAACTTACTTCACTCTTCCGGTTTTGAGTTAAACGAATCCAGCTGTCGGAACCTTGTCCCCAGATTCTGTTATTTTCCGCTTTTAAATTGCCAAATAAATTGTTTTAGGCATCTGAAAGATGCTTTTGTGTTTCGGAAATAGGTTAACACCATATATTGCTGTTTCTTTTGCTTTTTATAGAGGAGTAGTATATATGCCTTTAATTGCTCAGAGCAGTCTGAGTAGTAGCTATTGCCTCGGAGATACTGCTGAGTGAGCCAATCAAAATGCTTGAAAACTATTTTTCAATACTGAATTTATACTAACAGCAAATAGAGAATTATATTAAAACGGAAGATTCACTTCGCTTGGATTTGAATAAACAGTACGCTGCTTTATGTATTCCATCTACTCCAATGTCAAATATCTCTTTGTGGGTGACCTTGGGTGATCTTTCAAAAGCTAGCATGCTCACAAAGAAATTTACTCCTAGTCAACCTAAGGAACCGTATAATCGACCAGTTGGGCGGCCCTCAAGCTATGTAATTTGAATAACTACAGGGGTCGTGGATCGAGACTTGGTTCAGGTGCTTTTCTGGGGTTCGGCCGAGGTCAATCCCGAAATTATCAGCAGAAGAGTCAGAGACCCAAAAGTAGTCCCAAAAGTAGAAAATCAGGTAAGTAATTATCAAACCATACAAAATTTGATTATTATTTAAATTAAAAATCAAGCCACATTTAAAGATGGCATGTTGAGTAATTTTCACGAGATGTGGAAATGACTAACCTCTGATCAATTTAACTTGGATGCAATTTCTCATTGTCATATTAATTTTGAGACTGAGCCTTTAGATAATACAATTGTAGTGACCTAGACAGTAGTGTAATTTTACTCACACCGAGCAATCGATTATAGATGTGGAAATTGCTGGAAGTTTTTGAAAAAGGAAATTATATAATCTTCTCAAAATGAAAGTATTCAGTTTATTTCTCCTATCCCCACTACGCCTACAAAAGATGCCTCGCATAGGGTTAATTGTTCGCTCTTCATGATATTCCACCATATTTTTAAGATCAGTGAGGATGACCACCCATGAACGGTGAACCATAGCCATTTGCCCGGATTATTGATGAACTTTAGACTTCGCTAATGCGTTCCTTTCCCGGGTGTAAATAGTCGGACGGAATTAGTACCCCCGCACCGAGCATACGCGCGGCCGTTGACTCGGGGGATAATAAATATACGCGGTGTTGTCCGCAAACCAAAATTATACATCGTGTTTCCTATCGGAGATAACCAACCCCACGTCTTCACCAGCGAGGACTTCCTCGCCTCGGTTGCCAAAGGGATAATATATTCATATAATTCGCGGAATTTGATTGGTTACTCAGCTATCTACCACCAGACCAGAACAAAATGTCTTCCCATTTTGTTCAGGTTACAGAATTCAGACGAACAAACTTTACTAAACCAACCTGTGGTCTTGTCATGCAAGCAAAAAGAAAGCCAAACGTTTTGTTCAATAGTGTGATAAGATATTATCAAATTGCTAGAACCTTGTAACTACTCTTTTGTTTACAATATGATACCTAATTTTATCTGTTGAATAACATTCAAATCCAGCATCCTTACGGTGCCCACAATTGTGATCTCTTAAGGTCTAGGACGGAGGAGACAATTAATCCCTTACTTTGTCTTGACGTTCGGCGAAAATCAAGTTCTAACATGATTGCTACAACAAAGTGCGATCATGTTAGAACATGACGACGTTACTAATTAAACTGATGCTGCTTAAGCGTTATAATTTGCCGCATGTGCGTAAAACTTAAATTAACTGCAACTTTACCTGATGAATAACAATCGACTCCAGCGTCTTGATGATGGTTGCAATTATGATTTCCCCAACCCTTATGGGGACAACTGGTCAAATTTTGCTCTACTCCATTACATTCGACATCTTTTAACCATATCTGTCCAGTACCACTAGGAACCTGACCTTTTTGAAGAGCCCTTAGACCATATTTATATCCAAGTTGATGACATACAACATTGGCGTCATTTATATCCCATTTATGATCACAGATTGTTCCCCATTGCCCTTTGTAGAGTACTTCAACACGGCCAATACCATTCGCACTTGATGGTCCTTGTAACCTGAGCGGAATCGCTGTAAACATTAAAAAGTATAACTTAGTACAATCAATTTAAATATCAACATTTACTTCAAGTTAGAATGGTCCGAAATAAAAGAACTACATCTGATTCCACTAAACAACAAATATATTCTGAGACAGCAAGTTTTGATATTAAAATATTTTCATGAGTATTTCCTTGGTGTTTTTATACCAAATAATGCTGTGTTTTTGGTTGAAAATGGAAGGTAAAATTCCTAAAATCGAAATTTCAAACACGAACACAACATTTGGTGGATCTGGTAGCAGTTTCCCGAAGAAATGTATATATATATATATATATATATATATATATATATATATATATATATATATATATATATATATATATATATATATATATATATATATATACATTTCTTCGGGAAACTGCTACCAGATCCACCAATATATAAACTTAAGTTCAGTTTAAGTTCAATAGAGTGATAAATTATGTGATGGATATACTTGTCACTTGTGACAAAGCTCCAGTAACTTGTACATATTAAACAAATAAATAGCATTTCTCGCATTCTATAACCTATAGAAAACTATAACCCCAAGAAGGCGACATTTTATCGTTATTCTATTCATTGTAGTTTCCTTCTCCCACTTTTGCCGAATTTCAGCTTTTCACAAGAACTGACATGGCCGTGATTTGCAAGTGGGAGGGTCACGGGCCGGGGGTATTTGATAAGCAGTAAGTATAATTAAATGTACTTTCATGCGTGAAAGTTTCAAAATATTATTGCGTTTGTAATTTATCTCGTTCTGAAATATATTTCTAGAGGAAGTATAAATAGCTTTCTACGTTAACTTTACCTACTGAAGAACATTCAATTCCAGCGTCCTCACTATGCCCGCAATTTTCATTTCCCCAACCAGAATGGAGACAGTCACTCAAACTTTGTTCACTCCCAGTGCAGCGCACGTCATCTAACCATATCTGTCCAGAACCATCAGGAACCTGACTTCCTTGAAGAGCTCTAACACCATATTTATATCCAAGTTGACGACATACAACTC
This sequence comes from Paramuricea clavata, assembly GCA_902702795.2. NCBI lineage: Eukaryota > Metazoa > Cnidaria > Anthozoa > Malacalcyonacea > Plexauridae > Paramuricea > Paramuricea clavata. The sequence continues at coordinate 8,152 of CACRXK020017577.1, forward strand.
TAGCATCATTTATATCCCAGCTGTCATCACAGATTGTTCCCCATTGCCCATTGTAAAATACTTCTGCACGACCAGTGCCATTCGAACTTGATGGACCTCTTAAGCGGACGGCGATAGATTTCCCTGTATAGACAAGACGAATATCTGAGTGAATGACGAAAATAACAAGAACTATATAGAGCAGCACTGTTGAATTAGAGATGATTATGGCTTGAATACGACATGATCGATTTTGTGGTTCGTTCTTGCATTAATGTTGACTGTATGTAAGGTTCGATTCATGCATGACACCACATGGACCAATAGACACATTATTAGAAAATAAATACTCCCAGTTAAGTCTAAAATTTATATTTCCAGAGAAACAATATATAGCTTTGTACGTCAAATTTACCTGCTGAAGAACATTCAACTCCAGCATCCTCACTATGCCCGCAATTTTCAATTCCCCAACCAGAATGGGTACATTCACTCAAACTTTGTTCACTCCCAGTGCAGCGAACGTTATCTAACCATATCTGTCCAGAACCATCAGGAACCTGACTTCCTTGAAGAGCTCTAACACCATATTTATATCCAAGTTGACGGCATACAACTCTAGCATCTTTTATGTCCCAATCATCATCACAGATCGTTCCCCATTGCCCATTGTATAATATTTCCACACGACCAGTACCATTAATAGTTGATGGTCCTTGTAACCTGAGTGGAATGGCTGTAATGCAAATGAAATCAGCAAAATTGAAGGTGCCAAGTGAGATAAAAAATAATCGTGCATGGTTTCCTATGTATCTAAACACTCGGGAGATTTTATATAGTGCGACACTGTACATGTTTTCAAGAGGAATTAATTAAAGCATTCATTAAAACGGTAAAAAATGTTTTAAGAAGGCTAGCGAACACTATAAACAACACGAGATCAATTAAAATAAGAACTATATGTACCCACGGTAATATGTACTAAAGTTTAATGGTATTTGTTTTCCATTAACACAAACATAAACCAGGAAAATAAAAACAGGGCGTTAGCCAATTGCGTTAGTGACCTATTCCAGAACAAATGCAACAAAACACACACGGAGAAGGGGTGCCAAACCACCCTTAGAAAATGGATAAGATTCCAAATTTTGAAATATATTATGTAAATATTGGATAAATTTGGCGGAAAGATTCATGCAGGAAAGGTGAAAGAAAACAGGCAGGTTTATTATTTTTCTTTGCCTCGTACACCCTGAGCCCCCCTCGCCGCCAACATTTCCAGGAAGAATTTTTAGGTGAGTTCGTACTAGAGACTATAAATACTTAATAATTATTATGATATGTGAGAATATATAGAGTAGATAATAAGAACTGATCTAAAAACTGCACTCTTCATGAGATAAAATGAATTATATTACAATTTCAAATGAACTAGTGTGTGCTAAAAGCAACATAATTATCTTTACGCTTTGTTATTAATATGTAATGTAATGTATAACATTACAGTGCCCTGGAGCATGCGCAAAACAACAAGTTGGCCTTTAAATGAGTACATCACAAGCGCAAAGACATACTATATTTGAACTGATTAAATACAAAGGTTTATGATTCCAAACAAGCTAACAGATTAACAAATCAATATGCAGATGTATTTTGTTATTTGAAAGACACTATAGACATGTCCAATTGATAAGTCTTATTACTTAAATTAAACGTAGAATTAACAAGAACTAGTCTAAATATCTATTTCAGTCTATGGAATAGTTTTAATTTCAGCATGTTGTCACATATGAGAAGTCTGGGACCTAGGAAAGCCTCTCATTGTGCCTGTAAAGTCATACTTACAAAATGCTAGCCCAAAATTGATGCATTACAGGATGCAGTACAGTCTGGTGTGCACATTGTAATTTCCAGTGCGAATGGATTGTACCACAACCTCATTTTTAACCCAATAAAGCTTAGTACAGTTGATTGTTTTATTTGCTTTTGCGTGCAGCAAAAAAGGACATTTTTTCCTTGCTAATGGCCTTGTTCCAATGCCAGTTATGTCATGTCAACTTTTGGAGATAAATGTTTAACAACATTCCATGCAGACAAGAAACAAAACTTATCACGGGAACCTTGTCTAGGAAAACTTCTTTATCATACACACAAGAAGGCAAACTTGTCATTAACATAAACTGGTATTACGAATATCACTGATTCTTATATGCTAAACACTGTGCCTTTGGACCCATTATATCATTATCAGGTACACAAGCTTTCCCAGTGTTGTTTATATATTTGACAAACTCTCCCTCAATAAACTCCTCCAGGGTTACACACTCTTCATCAACCATGGCAACTGGGCATGCCACGCCAGTAAACCTGCATCTATTTGAATAATGCAAATCATTA
>CACRXK020017578.1:0-10526 GCA_902702795.2 Paramuricea clavata
CTACGGTGGCCCATACGGGCCAACCCTTCTCCGTAGAAACTTGCACCTTCTCCGTACAAATGTGTTGTTATTCCATGGAAATCAAACTTCTCCGTGGAATATTGCAGTTGTTCTGTCACGGAAAGCCTTTTCTCCGTAGAAATATGCAGTTTCTCCGTGGAAACACGCATCTTCTCCGTGGAAACACGCAGCTTTTCTGTGGAAACACTGCAGCTTCTCCGCGGAAACGCGTAGCATTTCTGTGAAACACGATGCGGTGGCCCGAACGGGGCACCTCTTCTCCGCAGAAACATGCAGCTTCTCCGTAGAAACACGTGCCTTCTCCGTGGATGAGCACTTTCTTTGTGAATTAAAAAAGGCACGCCCCCCTGAATATTTATTAATTTTATACGACGGGGGGAGTAAGAGAAAATATAGTCACAAGTCAACATCGTGGTCAAAACATTACAAGCCAATTTTATAAATATGAATGCTTTAACATGGGCACAGATATCCAGCATATAAGTTGTGAGAATTGCCAGGCAGATATTTTGATCGTTTATAGCTTTTGTACAATTGTGGAAATAGATACATACTATAAAGTTTTACTTTTTTATATTTATGTTATCAATTTTATTTGTGGATTTATACTTTTATAAATTGAATATTTAATATCCATACCTACACTAGCAGATCCGCATACGAGACTGACTGACAGATTTAATAATATACGTTGTATATTTAAATATTCAATTTATAAAAATATAAATCCCCAAATAAAAATGATAACATAAATATTAAAAAGTTATATTTATGTTATCATTTTTATTTGTGGATTTATATTTTTATAAATTGTATATTTAAATATACACCGTATTTAATAATCTGTCAGTCAGTCTCGTATGCGGATCTGCTAGTGTAGATATTTGTATATCCATACCTACACTAGCAGATCCGCATACGAAACTGACTGACAGATTATTAAATACGGTGTATATTTAAATATACAATTTATAAAAATATAAATCCACAAATAAAAATGATAACATAAATATAAAAAAGTTATATTTATGTTATCATTTTTATTTGTGGATTTATATTTTTATAAATTGTATATTTAAATATACACCGTATTTAATAATCTGTCAGTCAGTCTCGTAGGCGGATCTGCTAGTGTAGGTATTTGTATATCCATACCTGATACCTACACTAGCAGATCCGCATACGAGACTGACTGACAGATTAATACGTTGTATATTTAAATATTCAATTTATAAAAATATAAATCCACAAATAAAAATAATAACATAAATATAAAAAAGTAAAACTTTATAGTATGTATCTATTTCCACAATTGTTACAAAAGCTATAAACGATCAAAATCTCTGCCTGGCAATTCTCACAATTTATATGCTGGATATCTGTGCCCATATTAAAGCATTCATATTTATAAAATTGGCTTGTAATGTTTTGACCACGATGTTGCGTTGTGATTTTATTTTCTCTTCCTCCCCCCCCCCTGTCGTATAAAACCAATAAATATTCAGGGGGCGTGCCTTTTTTAATTCACAAGGAAAGTGCTCATCCACGGAGAAGGCACGTGTTTCTACGGAGAAGGCACGTGTTTCTACGGAGAAGCTGCATGTTTCTGCGGAGAAGAGGTGCCCCGTTCGGGCCACCGCATCGTGTTTCACAGAAATGCTACGCGTTTCCGCGGAGAAGCTGAGGTGTTTCCACAGAAAAGCTGCGTGTTTCCACGGAGAAGATGCGTGTTTCCACGGAGAAACTGCATATTTCTACGGAGAAAAGGCTTTCCGTGACAGAACAACGGCAATATTCCACGGAGAAGTTTGATTTCCATGGAATAACAACACATTTGTACGGAGAAGGTGCAAGTTTCTACGGAGAAGGGTTGGCCCGTATGGGCCACCGTAGTATCTAGAGTTGGTTTGCATAATTTATTTGTGTCGAAATTCTTCATTGCGACCAAGAACTAAAAGTTTGAAGGAAAGCGTAATAATAGTGCAGTCATGCCAGACACTTATCACACATGGGTACCTGTTGAGGACAACGTTAGTGCATAATGGCTTATAGCTTTAAGCTTAAAGGACACGAAACGATTTTTAGAGATAGGAATTTTTAAGATATTACAAGTTATTTAGATCTATACAATTCAGTCACATAGTATAAAATTAGTCAGAAAAACAACTGCACTTTAGCAAACGATGACATCATGCGTTGGCGAATACGTTAATATCGCGCGTCTAATAAACTAACAGGGAGTAATTAGCAAAAGGGTAAAAGTAAATTTTTAATGGAAACGTTTGTTCGGAAAACAAAATCAAATGAGTGGTTATTTCGTAAAAAAACAACTTTTCCTATGCATTTTACTTACATATATACAGTATATATAAACGCTCATATGGTTGGGATGCATTACAGAAGCATTGCGTAAAAACGGAAGTAGACTGTATCAAAAACTGTATGCTTCATGGCTCACAAAAAAACATTCCGCACACAGAAAAGCACAAAGGTTTGAATGGCTAACAAAACATTTCGCAAACAAAAAAGTACAAAGTTTGGATGACTCACAAAAACACCCAGTGACACCCGCCGTGTTGCACCTAATCATGCAACATTAAAATTTTGGAGTTCATATTTACATTTAAAATTGAAAACCTAATCCACGTTTGAAGATCTAACCTTTGATGACACAGTTCTCCCTTTTAACTTAATATTTCCAGGCATCTAATTAGTTTGTACGTGACTATGTGTCGGTAAATCTAAAATCTTTGCCAGAAACTATGGGACAGCTGCTGTAATTTCATATAATTTGAAAGGAATAGCGCCGCCCGTTCCCGCAGTTCAATGTTGGGCCGACAAAAATCTGATGTCTGGTTGCGAGGCGACAACATTGAAACGGGTGGGGGAGGAAGGGTGGAAAAAATGTATCAGGAAATGGTATATTACAACCGAATGCATGCGAAAACTAGATTGTCCCAATCTATATTGTCAAAGATTGTAGCCTGATACACATTTATTTACAGTTTTGTAGTGAGCTTCGTTCAAAAACGAACTTAAAAAGGGATATCTGCAACCGATTGTAATTAAGTAAAATGGTTTCTTGTACCCATATGGATCTAAAATGTAAGATATGTAAAATTTATAGTAAAATTAACGCAAATCAGCGCGTTTTAAGACCGAGAATCATTAGTGAGCATCGTGTAATATGAGACGTATGGAATTTGACGACTACTTGCTTTTTGAACTGTGCTATAAATCTTATACTGCAAAACCTCTTAAACCTACTCGATTCACAACCGATCATTTCTGAATACTTCCCTTCCAGCTGTGTTGTCGTAATTATGCATGGCTTTTTGCATCATTCCAAGGATAGCATGTAACTTTTTGAGTACATTTCCGCGGATTTTTCACAAGGAAGAGAGCGATGATGATAATAGACGTGGATATAAATATGCTTATTAACCATTATAGTTGCACACATAACACTATTGGTATATAAAGTGTTAACCCCCCCCCGGAATGAATGGATAGTATCTAAAACTACCAAACATTTGCCCACATATGTGCTTTTTCATACTGGAATATATTTTATTGAGCGGTGTAAACTTATAACTAAAACGTTTAATTACCGAATTCCAAACACCATTGATCACCACCAAGACAATCTTCGCCAGAAACTAAGGGACAGCTGCTGTAATTTTATATAATTTGAAAATTTGAAAGGAATAGCGCCCCCCCCCCATTCCCCCATGCAGTTCAATGTTGGACCGACAAAAATCTGATGTCTGGTTGAGAGGGCCCAACATTGAAACGGGAGGGGGGGGGGGGGAGGAAGGAAGGGTGGAAAAAAATGTATCAGGAAATGGTATATTACAACCGAATGCATGTGAAAACTAGATTGTCCCAATACTTCGCCGAGATAGAGACCGACATGGTGGAGGTGTTTGTTTCTATATTAGAACCACTATTAATTTTTCAATACGTGAGGATTTAAAGTTTAAAAATTTGGAAAATTTATGTGTTGAAATTCGAAAACCTCAATCCAAACCATTTGTTGTTGTCAACTGGTATAGACCACCCAATTCTCCTGTTGAGTTATTTACTTCTTTTGAGTCCCTTATCGGACGACTTGATGCAGAAAATATCGAGTTTTATTTAATGGGTGATTTTAACTGTAATTTAGCTAACGATAGTACTCAGTATGACAGCAATACCCATCTGCTGTCGAGCATTACCGATACATATGGTCTTCAGCAGTTAATCAATGAGCATACCCGTATTACCAAAACAACTTCCACCTTGATCGATCTAATTTACACTAACTATCCAGACAGGGTAATTTGTTCAGGAGTCTCGCATTGCGGTATAAGTGACCATAGCCTAATCTATGTCTACCGCAAATTATCTTTAAATACTGTATCTAGTAAAGGAAATAACTACATTACCTATAGAAATTTTAAGAAGTTTAATCGAGAAAACTTCCGTAGTGATATTTCATCTCAAGACTGGAGTTACAATTTATCTAACACTCAAGACCCTAATCTAATGTGGGCTGAATGGAAAAGTAAATTTTTAACTATAGCAGATAAACATGCTCCAATACGTACTAAGCGTATTCGATTGAAGAACTCTCCATGGATAACATCTGATTTAAAAAAACGTATGCATGATCGTGACATAGCCAAAATAAAAGCTATACACTCTACTGTCCCTGGTGATTGGGACAATTTTAGAAGATTACGAAATATTGTAAATAAGGAAATTAAACTCGCTACAGAGTCTTATTATAAAAATGCATTTATGCAGCACAGTGGCAATTCTCGAAAGACATGGCAGATTGTCAATGACCTGACCTCGCGTAAATCAAAAAGAACATCTGTCAGGGAATTAAATTTGAATGGTAATTCTATATCTAACCCATCAGATTTATCTAATGCATTTAATGAGCATTTTTCGACAATAAGACCTAAACTTGCTAGTGAAATTCCAGTAAGCACTAGTCATACGAGTTACACTGATTATCTCATTAACACTGACAAAAGGTTTCAATTCACGCAAACTAACAATGATCAAGTATTTTCAGTGTTAAGCAAACTATGCAAATCAAAAGCAACCGGTCTTGATCAGATCTCAGCCAGACTTGTTCGAGAATGTGCTGATCTTATTTCTAGTTCCATAACCAATATTTTTAATCTTTCATTATTATTGGGTACATTTCCTGAAGATTGGAAATGTGCCAAATTTACTCCAATCTTTAAACAAGGTACACGGAATGAAATGAATAACTACCGCCCAATTTCTGTGATTTCAGTAATGGCTAAGGCCTTTGAACGAATAATCTATAATCAACTTTATGCATACATGTTAGAACATGATTTGCTATCCGAACACCAGTCGGGGTTTCGTTCTTTGCATTCAACGGCTACGGCTTTACTTGAGGCCACTGATAGTTGGGCTTACAATATTGACCGCGGCAATATTAATGCCGTGGTATTTCTAGACCTGAAAAAGGCTTTCGATACGGTCAACCATGAGATCTTGTTGTCTAAACTCAGAAACTATGGAATTCACGGAGTTGCCTACAAATGGTTTAAGTCATATTTGGAAGACCGTAGGCAGAAATGTTTTGTTAACGGGTCACTTTCAAAAAAATGTAGTCTTAAGTGTGGAATTCCTCAAGGAACGATCCTAGGACCGCTCCTGTTTCTGGTATTTATTAATGATTTACCAAATTGTTTATCTAATTCTCATCCCAGAATGTATGCAGATGACACTAATCTTACATATTCTGGTAGCGATACAAACACTATTCAATTTCATCTTAACGAAGACTTGGAAAACATTAATGAATGGTTAATATCAAATAAACTTACTTTAAATATGACTAAAACTGAGTACATGTTAATTGGGTCGAGACAACGTTTAAGTACTCTTTCTGACAATCCTTCTTTTGAAATAAATGGAATTCCTTTAGATCGAGTTTCGACAACAAAATCACTTGGTGTCTTATTAGACGAAAATCTTACTTGGAGTAGTCATATCAATAAAATGACAAAACGAATTGCTTCTGGTATCGGTGCTATTAAGCGGTTGAGGTCATTTGTTTCATTGGAAACATTGCATGTTATTTACCAAGCTCTAATACAACCACATTTTGATTATTGTAATGTCGTGTGGGGAAATTGTGGGAAAACTTTATCTAACAAACTTCAAAAACTTCAAAACCGTGCAATGCGGGTGTTGACCTTTTCCAACTTTGACGCCGATGCCAATAGCTTATTGGAAAAGCTAGGGTGGGATGATCTAAACCAACAACGCCAATTTCAAAAAGCATTGATGGTTTTCAAATCTTTAAATAACCTTGCACCCGAATATCTATGTTCTAAATTTACTAATCGCAATAATGTAACTTCTTATATACTTCGAGACTCCGTGAACAAACTTGCTGCTCCTTTACCCCGCACCAATTATCTTAAAAATAGCTTTAGCTATAGTGGTGCAGTGTTATGGAACAGCTTACCTAGTAATATAAGACAAGCGGAATCTCTTACTGAATTTCGACAATTGTTGAAACATCATATTCGATAGACACGGCATTCATGGAAAACAGGTATAAATATTAATGTAACATAGGCGTGAAAAATTTTTTAAACTTATTAATGTATAGATAACTTTTTTGTAAACCTGATGAAGCTACCGTGCTTAAATAAAGATTTGACTGACTGACTGGCATTGGGCTAGTATTCCAAAGGTCGTAGGTTCGATTCCCACCGTGGCCGGGCATGTTTATTTTGAATTTTTAAAAATATCTGGTTTTTACTCGCACGCGTCTGCCATACGCTAAAATTGGCGACTAAGAAGTACCCGTAGCCTGATGCACGTGCAAATCATGCTGCAGATGTAAGTTGACCTTTAGAATTGATTTCCGACGTTTCCCGAGCGCTAGAATGTAAACACGCGATGTTTTGGCGAATCTAATTCGTATTTCCGGTCAAAAAATATCCCGCTGACTTCACTAATATCGAAACAGATTGAAATATCGAAATAAAGGACGAAAAACTAAGGCTACAAGCTTCAAAATAACACTGTAAATAGTGTTTTTGATTTTGAATCGAACAAGACTACAACGAAAAAGATATGTTCGAAGGGGCCGAAGTTGTGTCCGGCGAAAGGTATCGCTTTAGTGATACAATAGGGCCATTTATACGTGACAAAATAAGTCGCGACTTACATAAGTCGCGACTTAAATAAGTGGAGTTATCGCATAAATGGTTCTCTACGGCTTTGGTCTTATTTATTTGCTATAGCTATAATGTTGTTTTGGTTGTTTTTGTTTTAATATGCAAGGCATTAAATTTTACGTTGTTTCAAGTTTCTGGCATGTGTAGTTAGACTTTTTGTCCAAAATTTCTTATTTAAGACGCGACTTAAATAAGAACAGCTAAAAGACCTGTTCTTATGTAAGACGCGTCTTATCCAAGACGCGTCTTACATAAGAATTTTGTACCTTTTATACGACAAACTCGCGTCTTACTTAAGTCGCGTCTTATGTAAGTCGCGTCTTATTTTGTTCCGTATAAATGGCCCTAATGTTTACATTTTTCGAACAAATATGTAATTTGTTGAAAAATATGATACCTCTTGACCCTTCAAAGGTCATAAATCGCTATGTTTGTCTTTGACTAAAACTATCATTAGGGATTAGGAGATATTTTCTCGCTGAATCGAATGGTGGTATTTTCATCTACATAGCATATACTGAACCGAATATATGAATATGCAAAATAGTATTCCACTATCGACCTACTTTTCACAGGGCCTGTCGCCCCAATTTCGTTCCCCGAGCCTGCGATTCTCGGGAAGGAACGCCAGGCTCTGGGATGATCCGTTGCCGGAAGCCAGGAATCCTCGCTAAGATTCAACTACGCATCCATTTCACATGGCCAATCAGATTCCTCCCCGAAACGGATTATCCCAGAGCCTCGCGTTCCTTCCCGAGGATCGCAGGCTCGGGGAACGAGATTGCTGTCGCCCAGGTAACGTTAACTTTGCCCGCGCGGGCGAAACGTACATTGTTTTTGACGTCCGTCACGCCTGCGTGAGCAGATTTTCAAAGCCCGCTCCGCCCGCGCGGGCAAAGTGACTGCAATGGAAACCGGCCCTTATAAAGAGGGAAGGAAGGAAAGATTCGAATATCCCAGACTTGGCATATATCACACGAAACTCTCCTCGATTTTTCGCCTTTAAATGCATGTCTTTCAAGATTAATCGATATCCCCTGCAAGAGTGATACCGTATAAGTTTCAAAACAACGATGCTTTAATCAAAGATCTAGAGCTTAAATTCGCTCTAAAATCCGTGAGGGAGTGACAAAATATATCCGCGTGCAAATTTGCTGGACAAAAACCGGAAGTCGTTGAACAACTCAAAATACACTCAAATCTAATTGGACAACGAATATCAACAAACATTTCAAATTTTTCTCGACTGGGAGGGGGGACAATACCAGTGCAAATTTATTTCTTTAAATTAAATTCTAACGTTTTGGCTCTGGTTCTGGCCGTGAGCCAGTGAATAAGAAGTGTAAGCGAGTTGGTCCTTCTGATTCGTTTTATCACAGTTAATTGAAGGGGATGGTTAGGCTAGCTCGTGACGTCACGGAATATGTTGCGGCCACTTGTAATTTAGTCACGTGCACAATAAGGTGCATCCGGGTTAAAGACGCTGAAAGCTCGAATTACAAATTATAAACACATACTGTATCGCTAACTTCGTCGTGAAGACAAAAGCATTGTGCGTGGTCTGGCGAATTTATTTATTTGGTTTAAAGTTTTTGAAGGATATGCCTGGCGCAAATTGCGCTTTTTATGGTTGTTCGACGAGCAGAAGCCACAAACTTTCGCTGTTCAAAATCCCAACAATTGGCGCGGCAGATACTGATTACACAAAGTCTGTGAAGAGAAAAACCCGTGAAGAATGGCTTCGTTTAATACAAAGAACGAGAGTTTTGACGCCAGAATTAAAAGCCAGAATAGAGGCGAATAACATTTACATCTGTGAGCTACATTTTAAGGCAGAATGTATATTAGACGGTAAGTTTTTGCCACATCTGTACGTATCTTCACTTTAAAATATTCATCAACCAGGATTTAGCATACAAGGCGTTGTTAATTCAGCATTTTTAATATCTGAAAATTTGCATATTATATAGGAAAACGAAAGACATTGGTGGCTGGGAGTATTCCTACTGAGAATCTACCTCAAAAAAAGTACGACGCTCCCAAACAAGAACGTCGTGTTCTTGAAAGAAAGCAACTCGAGGTTCCAAAGACGCCGCCATTACTCGATATTAACACCTTTACTGAACAGTTGCAGCGAAAGGAAATCGAACCGTGGAAAATTGTGAAGTCAAACAACGATGAAGTGCGACTGGAATATTATGACGATGTTCACAGTATTCCAAAGTATACAGTTATTGTAAATTCGGCGCTGGAATTCAGTGTATTTGTCTTCAACTGGTTGGTACCTGACCAGAACTTTGTATACGTGGAAAACAAGCGTTCGGTCATACATGTGGATATTGTAGGGCTTTTAAAGTATATTGAAAGTTCCAAACTTTGTGAAGGCTTGGAAGAAGATACTGATGTTAAGTCTGTTGCTGTTGACCCCACTGAAAAACCAAACCCAACAATTCAAACCTTGATTGTCCGGCATTCTGTTCCTAAAGTTATTGATCCTGAAGAACCACATTTTCAAGTGTCCATTCGATACCGCTCAGTTGGTTGTGACACTCTCACTAGCAGTGAACACTCGAATAGTTCATGTAAACCTTGTGAATCTGCCCTGAAGAAGATGAAGAGGGCGGTCAAAAGGAAAAACAGAGGATCTGCATCACCAGCTAAAGCAAAAGCACCATTAAGTAAGTGTGGACCAAAGAAATTACAGTCAACAGTTGTTTCAACAAGACTGCAAGTGAAAGATTTAGAGGATCGCCTGCAGCAGCTGCAGAAAGAGATACAACAGCACGGTGTTGGTATTAGTGAAACTCTCGAGAAGGACATTCTCACAATAATGGGAGGCAAAAATCTTGATGCCACACCACACATGAAGTTTTTTTGGCAGGAGCAAATCAAGCTTTTGCAATCATCCAAAATGGGTAGAAGATATCATCCCCAAGTCATCCGATTTGCTCTATCTATACACAGCAAATCTCCATCTGCTTATAGGGAAATACGAGACAGTGGTGCCCTTGTTCTTCCTAGCGAACGAGTTCTTCGGGACTATAAGAATTACTTCAAGCCCAAACCTGGGATCAATAAAGAGAATGTCGAAAGTCTACGTGAGAAAACAACATCTTTTACTTCAGTACAACGATATGTTGCCGTTGTCATGGACGAGATGAAAATACAATCGAGTCTTGTGTTTGACAAAGTTTCTGGAGATCTTATTGGTTTCATCGATCTGGGAGATCCTATGACAACCTTTGCTTGCCTTAGTGAAGATGATCCTATTGCATCCCACGC
>CACRXK020017580.1:0-10524 GCA_902702795.2 Paramuricea clavata
TCATTAAGTTCTTTAGACTATCTATCTTCTTATGACCTTCTTCAAGGGCAGTTTTGTCCTTGCTAACAATGGCCGTTACTTGCTCCCTCAGCGCCTTATTTTCCTCCACGACTTTCTCCAGGAGCATTACATAATGGTCTGACATTGAAACACTCATTTTCGCAATATAATTTATATAAAACCGTGCAACGAATCTATGCGGCAGAAGACAATTACTCCAACACACTTTCTCAACGAAGTTCGAAATTCGAATGAAAAAGTATTGACATTTGAGAGTCTCAAGTTTGTGTGTGTTTTGACAATTTCATACTGTGGGGAGACCCCTGTGTTGATGATATGACATTCTGTTAAGTAATTGCCGGCTCCCAGTGACCAGAATCTTTATTTATACGCGACATTGTTAATATATTTTTTATTTGAACTAATTTACAAAAATAATCAAACAAGGTCATGGCCAACAGTACCCCAATATTTTGCCCAAAATGTGTTGTACCCGGCAGGGGACGATAGTGCGCACAACAATGACGTATTATTACTCAGTGATTGTTACATTTAATTATTACAAACAATTCGCGCGGGCGCCAAATTTCATTCTGTTGGTGTTCTTGTAGCTAAAAACTTGGGTCGTAAAATTACAACATTGCTAGCATTTTGAACTGTCTGTTGGTTGAGAGCTTATGTAAAGCTGGCCGGAATGGTGCATTCTAGTGAGGTTTTCCACGCTGTGAGTGGCACACTTACTAACTATCGTGGGATACATAACGATCTGGGAGAAATCCCAGCGGCATAAGCACAGGTCACAAATGCTAAGCAGCATCGTTTGTCTCAACCAAACACTGAAGACGAGATCAAGAAAAAAAAACGCAGCAGAAGAAAGCATACGCGTAACGAAGCTAAGATGATCCCGAAACAAAACAAGAAGAAGAATAAGAGAGTACATATGAAAATGAGGGGTAACAGCTGGAACTGGCTGATACATTATATCCATGTTAAATTAACCCATTAGCATGCAATGCACCCAAATGCACCCTACTTTAGTATTTACTCTGGCTACTTTAATATTTACTCTGTCTATGTTCAGGCCTTAAAATATCTTTTACAGGGCCGTCTGACGAAATGTCCGATGACGTTGAGTTTGGGTCGGACATATGTCCGATGACCTTCAGTTCAGTTTTGACTTTGAATAAGTCTGAATGACACGTCAAATGAATATCAGCACAATGTATTAATTCTGAACGGTAAATGTTATGACGATATTAAATAATTTGTTTCTTTCATACTTATTTCCACTTCACTATTTCGATCCCCACCCCACGCTTGACTACGCTAAAACAACATTTCCAGTTCACCTTCTATACAATAGTACTCTGATTTTCCATTTAATATACAAGCCTCTAGTCCTGGGCTAGGGTACATTTTGATTTACGATGGACAAAGCTACATTTCGGTCTGACATCAATTCACTCGGGTCGGACAAACAATAAACCTCGGTTTCACTTACATGTAGGTCGGACAGAATGTCTGGTGGTTTCCTCTCTACGTCGGACAATTTCACGAATGGCTCGGACAATGTCTGTGACCGACCAATATTTTAACGTCTGATGTTAATGGATTAAGGCCTGATGTTAATGGTTCTTATGCACTCAGGGAATTATGGGGACATAGATTTTTAATATATAAATACTTATAGCCCAACCCCCTGAGGCAGGCTGACCTGACTAATCTAAATCTAATCCCCCAACCCATGGGGATAAAATTTGAAAAATTAGCTGTTCCAGATAAAATTGACTTTAAAAAAGTTCAGGCTCAACAGGACCATTGAACAGGACAGTCTTAGTCTGCGAGCAGGCTGTATACATTCTCACATAATGCCCCACATGCCAGGGATCCATAAGAGGAAAATCCCCCACCTAGTCAGGCGTAACTAAGAGTCAAAAGAGGGAAAACGCCCCACATGTCCTCGCCTACACGAGTGGGGATTTACTGTGATGTATGAGCACCACTCCAGTTGTTGGGAATTTAACCAATGCATATGAACCACTGCTCAGGGGTGGTGACATTAGACTGAAGTCCAAAGATTTCCTTGGTTTAATTTGTGAAAATAGAGCTGTTTTTATGGTTTTACTCATCTTTCCCCTTTTTATATATACATATATTTATATTTGATTAATATCATGTTTATCTTCTGACTGACACACATTTTAAACAAAATTCATTCCCTCCCTTCCCCCACCCCAGAATTTACATTGAAAAGTGCATTTTTCTGTAGTCTTGATAATAATATGATAATGCATTTAATAAATGCCTTTTATTAGAAACATTAATTAAGGCAAAAAAAAATGTGGGTTTTCGGTTTCTTCTTATAAAAACTTGGGTAGGGTAGGTCGGTTTTAACTTTTTTTTTTAAACTTTTTTTTAAAATTTTCCGAACGAGCAGATGCCATTTTGTTTAGTCAGTGCTTCCACATCGAGAGATAAATTTCCCTAATATTGCCTCAAATTTCAATTTTCCACAAACTTTTTCCTCTAAGTGGAAACACTTACAAGCATGATCCAATAAAACGTTTAGGGTCGGGATTTCGACGTCCAAAAGCTAGGTAGGGTCGGGAAACCGGAAACCCACATATTTCTTTTGGCCTAACCTGATAGACTTTATTAATTTTTGTCTTTCGCCAGGGTGGGAGGGAGGCTTTGGGGTGGCAGACTTGTATGTGAGCCTGCCCACTCTGAAGCAATTTAATTATATATACTTTATATAAAAAAAGGAACTTGTAAATAATTTTAAAATGGCCAATTATTGTATTTCCCATATTTTGACCAAGTTGATGAGGTAAATAATAAGCAAAATCCCAAGTTAGAAATTTCCTGTTAACTCAAATGTAAAACACCCAGTGTACTATATATAGATCTCAGATATGGTACCTTATACTACCAATTTCAAATAACCATTAATAACCAATTACAGTACGTAGATGCATAGAGCTCTGCAACCAGGCAGAGTAGTAGCTAACTTAAACTGTACTTACGATAAACTTCAATCTCCAGTTGAAAAACACTTTTGGAATGTTTAAACAATAAGTACTGTCATTCCAGTACAGTATATAAGATAAAAAAATTCTTGCAAGATACAGTACACGAAAATTTCCTGCTACCATATTTTGTTGAAAATTTCCTGCATTTTGATTGTCCAGCACTGATTGAAAAGTCACTTTTATTTTTTTTAGAATAATTATGCACCAAATTAATCCAGAGAACTTGAAAGGAGTAAAAGGTGTACAGAAACAAATTGGTGAAGGCGTGTTTGGCAAATGCATTAAGAAAATGTACCGAGGTCAAATTGTAGCCACACAATACTTAAAACCACATACAAAGTCACTGATGTTGAACATGGAGCAGAGATGATAATGGGATTTGATCATCCAGGTAATTTGTGTACCTACATGTACCTGTATACACACATGTAAGCTATCAGACAATTTACTGCAGCCCAAACTGGCAAACTGTTTAAATCAGAACAACATAGTCATTTTGGAATAAATGCACTTCTTAGAAGTCCAGATACGGTACTGTGGTACTGTACTGTAAAAGGTTTTGACATTTTGAGTGAGATCTGGGGTCTGAAAAACTTTTCTCCTACATGTATTTTTCAACGTTTCTAGTAATTGAATAACCACAGGAAGACAAGACGTAGTACAATATATGTATATATAAATCAATATTATGATATTTTCTGTGTTAATGCAATGTAGTCAGGTGAATATGATGCTTGTGATGTTACTCTGAGTGTATATCCACACTGGGCAAGCTTGAAAAATATGCCTGTCCACGGTTGGAATCGAACCTACAGGTACGACCTTTGGGGATATGCCCAGAATCTAGTTCCTTCGATATTAATTAATGTAATCTAGTAATCATGATATTTTCTGTGTTGATGCAATGTACTTAGAGTAACATGACAAGCATCATATTTACCCGAGTACATTGTACCAACACAGAAAATATCATTACTAGATTACATTCCTTTGGTATCGGAGGAAGTAGATCTGTTCCAAAATGTCACATACTCGAACTGACATGACCATGTAGCTCAGTTATGGTGTCCCATCCCCGCCAAAAATCAACTTTTTATTTTCAACACAACTTTTTGTTTGCAACATCATTTTCACTGTATGATTTTTTATTTTCAACACAACTTTTTATTTTCAACACAACTTTTTATTTTCAACACAACTTTTTATTTTCAACACAACTTTTTATTTGCAACACAACTTTTTATTTGCAACACAACTTTTTATTTGCAACACAACTTCTTTTTTTCAACACAACTTCTTTTTTTCAACACAACTTTTTTTTTCAACACAACTTTTTTTTTCAACACAACTTTTTTTTTCAACACAACTTTTTTTTTCCAACCGCAATCCACTCATATATCATGGATCGCGGGCTCGTTTTTGCACATAAATGATTTCTCCAGTTATCACGATACAGCTCAGTGGACTTCTTCCGTTTCCCGCGCTCTCACTCCTCAACAATGGCAGAATCATCAGAGACTTCTGGACCTTCTGGGTTAAACGAAGTGAGGGCTACTCTTCTAAAAGTAGCCGAGCAAATTTCTTCAATAAACTCGTCGAATTCATCTTCACCGACAATGAGCCCATCTAATTCTTCATCAGGTAAGTGTAGCTTTAAAAAATAGCTTTGTCAAATCCAGACGATATATAATAATATGCAAAAATATTTAGTATCATTTTATTATTATTAAAAATAAATTTGACTATACTTACATAAATTGAAATACATTTACAGTAAAGCAAATTATAGTCTTAAATCGAGATTTTAAATGCTTTTTACTATATTCTACTAGGAGCAACATTGAGAACAAACAGCAGTTCTTCCCGTACTACCATGCCTACTACATCACAGCAGCAACACAATAGCAGCGCCATATTGCAGGCCATACAACCCAACAGCTCAACCATGTCATCTGCAATTAGTGAGCATAGACGGCTTTTTAATTTCAATAAAAGTCGTTGTTCAACTAAGGGCAAAGCAGCATCAAAAAAGAAGGAAAAGCAACCCACATGCAAGTTAAAGTTTGTTTGTCTTGCTGCAACAACAGCCACAGCTCCTCCTTCCAATGTGAAAGACAAGACAGATCTATGTAATGCAGGCTTGGGAGACTGCACATTACTGTTAGACTTAAATGAGAGCAGTGTTTATTTGTATGAGGAAATTTTGAAAAAATTCCCCCAGCTTGCTCACACAGGAGGATATGAACTCTCACTTTATCAAAGAGGGGGTGGTGTCAATGGGGGCTTTCATGCAATTAAACCTCCACTGACAACAATACGTTTGAAGGATATCTGTGCTCTAGCCAAAATTTATATACGACCACTTCAAACAGACATTCCACTTCTTGACGAGGAAACCCAAGAAGAGAACAATGAGGTGAGATATCTGAAACAGGGGTGGATTTATAGGGGGGAGGTGCACAGGGGTGCACCTGTTGGCCTTGGTCAACATGGGTGCAAGGGAGGTGCAAAATTTGGTTTTCCTTTTTTGAAGTCAAACCGAAGCTCATAATTCAATGGCCATGTTGCAGGAACTGACATTTCTAGGGTTCTAATTTTCAATTTTTTTGGGGAGCATACCCCTGAACCCCCTAGGGAGCTTGCACCTTCTGTGTGTGAGTCATTAGATAGCCAATTCATTTGAATGCTTTCCCACCACCCCCTAAAGAATTATAAAGAAACTCATGTTTGCTCACCCAGCACCCCCATAGAAGAACCTTGCTGGATCTACCCTTGTATCTGAATAACAAATGTAATGATTGACTGAGTCTGTATGAGGGCTCAAATTAGAAAAAAAATATGGCCTGCCAGTCTAAAAAAATTTTTGGCAGGTGAAAAAAAAATTTAGCCTGCCATTTTTATTCACTCAACTGCCCAAATGGTGATGTTTCATATTGAGTCATATTCTAAAAACCAATGTTTTAATGATATGCATTTTTATCATTTTTAAACTTGTCTATTTTACTACAGTAAACTTGGATTTACATTTCAAATATAACATATTTTAATAGTCAACTAAATGATCTCGTATATATGCATGAGTTATAGTATGCAAACAAAATGAAATATATCTGTAGAATTTCACCTGCCATTTTTTTTTTACTTGGCAGTTCAGATTTGTTTTTGCCTGCCATTTCTAAAATATGGCTTTGCTTTTGGCCATATATTGGCAATTAACCTGCTATTTTGAGCCCAAGTAAATCACCAACCCTTCTCCGATCAAGTTCAGTGTAATAAAAAAGTTTAGTTTTATATATATATATATATATATATATATATATATATATATATATATATATATATATATATATATATATATATATATATATATATATATATATATATATATATATATATATATATATATATATATATATATAAATATATATATATATATATATATATATATATATATATATAATATATATATATATAAATGCCAATATATATAATATTATATGGCAATATATAGTATTATACTGTATGTAATTTAATTTAATTTAAAATGAACATGCGTCCACATGCCTGCAGGCACAGATTTTCTGGGGGGGGGGAGAGATGCACACCCCCCAGAAATTATTTGCACCCCCAGAAATTATTTGCACCCCCCAGAGGCATTTGGCACTGCCTCCAAAAGTTTTTGCACCCCCGCAAATTCTATATATTTTGATTTGATAGTTTCATATTTGATTATTCTTACTACTAAATTTGTAAAATTACCAATATTATGGTCTCATATCTTGCCATGCAGGCCTAGAAAACAAATTTTGTTAAACTTTTTCCTTGGCCTTTCCGGGTGTTGCCACCAGGCCCTGGCCAAAGCAAGCAGCAGCACCCCCCCCCCCTCCCCCCAGATATTTATCCATCCCCACCCTCGAATGAAAATATGAAAATCCGTCTCTGCATGCCTGTGGAGATAAACTATAGGCTTATTAAAGTTCAACCTCTTGGAAAGAAAATTAGTGTTTTTATTTTGTTAATTAATTAATAGTTTTATAATTTGAACAGGTAGATTTTGGTGAGCCAGTGGTAACATGTTTCATTTGTGGTATGGTGATTGGAATGTGCAAATTAAAAGATCACCAGAAAAGCCATACTAGTGAGTCACCTCCAAGACAAAAGGTACAATATGTCATTGTGCATGTGTGTTTTGGGAATGTGTATTTGGGTTTTCCATTCTTAATTAATTACTTTACATTCTGAATTTTCTAGAGAAAGAGGCATGATCTTGTAAACCCCTTTCTCAGGTACAGGTAATTTGTGTATTTGACTATTGGTACACCTGGAACCAATATTTTATATTGTGAGTGGAACTTATATTACTAATCATAAAACTATCCCTGGAATCCTTATGGAAGGTGGCATTCTGGGACAAGCAGACAAGTGAACCTGCATGCATTTACCTCAATGCATTTTAGTTGCCATCCATTTTTGTATGCATGGGGTAATTATATACATATTGGTTTGCCATGCTCAAGACAACCATTTCAGTCATAATAAGCTTGTTACCATCATATCAAGATAATCAAAATGAATAGAGGGAGAGTTGCTAATTTCCACAAATGAATTACTTGTAGACTATTAATGTCTATTATAATTAATTTGTCTTATAATCCATGTAGTATTTTAACAAATGGGTACAATAAAAGTGTATTGTATTGAATATATATATAGCAACTGTGAAGAAATTATGAATAAGATTTTTTACTTCACAGAATGGTGCTGGCTGCTGCTTTTCCAAAATTGGTAGCTGTTTATACCATAACAAAATGTTATTCTAACCATATTACGTTTTCCCATTTTATACAGTGATTCTGAGACTGAAAATGATAGAGAGGGAGATGGGAATCTTAAAACTGACAACAGTGAGTCGGATACTAAAAATGATGTGGAAAAAATTCTAAATGATGTTTGTCCTGATGCAAGTACGTCAGAAATAAAAGTTGCTTTACAAGAATGCAATGAGGATGTCAATGCAGCTGCCCAACAACTTTTAGGTATGACAGATTAGAGTATTTACTGTATAAATTAACGTGAAATCGAAATGTTCAGCTGCATTAGTTTGTGTCAAGGTAAAGAATTTTAAGAATCTAGTCATTGGTATAGTATGCATGCATGATACTATATGCTAATGATGTTAATGAACCACAGTGATATCACACTGTAATCTTCCTGCATCATGAGGTGGATAGGTTGCACTGCAAATATTTAAGGATCCTGTGAGAACATGAAAAATTATCTGACTCAAAATGGAGTTGAATAACCATATTATAAGTTACTTACATGTTGCTTTGTCTGACTATGTCTTAGTTAGCCAATCCACATATGAAATTTATAAGTGTCAATTAATGCAGTGCGTGATTTGTTCAAAGATTCTAACTAAAAAATAAAGACAGATAGCTGCCGTTCTGCATGGCAAATTTGCCCTTTTCAATTTTCATCAGTTCTGGATAGAATCAATTTCCAGTGAACACTTGGAGGTTGAGAATGCTATGAGACACTTAAGTTGCAGTAATCACGGACTACAGTATTGTCAAGACAATGAGCATTCCATCAGAAGTTTTAAATGATGACTAAAATAGTAGTGAAAACGTATGATTATAAATTTGATTTAAATATATAAGTTTTTCTCAGTTTCCATTATCTTTTAAGTTACAGTTAGATACTATCCTTCAACTTCTGTATATAACACTTTAGGAATTCCCTTAATTGTTATTGGTGATGGAGAAAACAGACCAGAGTCTTCCGCATCATCAAATATAGATACATGTAATCCAATTTTCCTGTCGGATTTAACCCCAGAAGCTGCTGTACTTGAATTTCAAAAACAAAAAATTGATGAAGATCTTCCTAAACAACGATTTACTGTGTGCCGTGTTGATGGTAAAAGCGAATTAAGGAGAGACATAATTAGTATTTACAAAAAACCTGATTTGAAGCTATGCGCAGTTCCAAGGGTAAGATTTGAGGAAGAGGATGGCGTTGGCAGCGGACCTGTGAGAGAATTCTTGGTTCTTGCCATGGAAGTTGTGGATGAAGGGATTCCCTCTGGCTCAGGACGATCCAAACCTTTGATATTCTTTGAAGGACAACCTGATCACCGATTGCCTATTCATGATCAATCACTTCGATTAACAGTAACTTTTAAGGCGTTGGGTCGTATAATTGGTCACAGTATCCTGCACGGTGGTCCTGGAATACATGGTTTGTCACCTGCTGTTATACACATTTTAACATCTGACAGTGAGACCTACCAACCTCCTCCAATTGTCCCTGAAGACATAGTAGATATTGATTTACGCCAGATGATAGTACATCATGTGAGTATAATTAATTGTAAAACATTGTCATTGTGGGAGCAAAATACTTGTTGCCTCATTTGAGTGCAATAACTCTCGTCTGTACATGTAATCACTAGCTCATTCTCCTTTTCCCCCTCTTGTCATTTCAGTTGAATGTAACATCAACCAAAGAATCCCAAACCCTTGTCACAGCTTCGGAGAAAGAATTATTGCAATATCTTTTGGAAGCTGGCATCGATCCAGATACGTTTCCGACTAACCGTGAATTGGTAATCCAAGAACTAATGATGTTTCATGTTATTGACAAAAGAAGACTTCAATTAAATGATATTGCAAAAGGTATGTACTGTATAACGATCATACATAACATGTGAAACTTTAATTTACCCTTGTTAGTATTTTTTATAACAGTCATTTTGATATGTGATGTATTTTTTCTGTGTTGGTGTTATGTACAGTACTCAGGTGAATATGATGCTTGGGAACTTACTCTGAGTGTATATCCACACTGGGCAAGCTTTAAAAATATGCCTTGCCACGGTGGGAATCGAACCTACAACGTTTGGAATACTAGCCCAATGCTCTGCCGAGCTACTGTACGCGGCGTCAGGAACTAGACTCGGTTCCCACCGAAATATCACATACTCAAACCGACCTGACTGCATAGCTCAGTTGGCAGAGCATTGGGTTAGTATTCCAAAGATCGTAGGTTCGATTCCCACCGTGGCCAGGCATATTTTTCAAACATTGCCTGGTGTGGGTATACACTCAGAGTAGTATCACAAGCATCATGTGATGTATATTTCAGAATTAACCACCACTGGCGAAATTAGATGTTAATACCAAAGTTCACTAGAATGACAATATTATCCGTGTGATATTTTTTGCATTTCTTGTCAGTAACTTGGTGAATCATATTGTACAAATTATTTCAATTACTACAGGAATGGATGAAGTTTCCCTGACCACATTTGTCATAAAATGCTCTTCCTTATCCAAGTTGGTGTTTCCTGAAGAAAATGAAAGGATAATTAAAGCTAGAGAAGTGATCAACTGTTTGCTTTTTCAAGAAAGAGAAGAAAGTGAAGCCAACCAATTAGCAGCCTATTTCTTTCTTCGTTATATAGAGGAAATTGAAAAAAAGCAAGAAG
>CACRXK020017581.1:0-10524 GCA_902702795.2 Paramuricea clavata
TCATAGAGTATTGAAAAGTCAGTCCGAACTTTGTATTCATCATCGTATTTTATATTGATGATTGAATGGTTGCACATTAATAGATCTTCCTGGATATACTCTGATGATTCGGGTCTGAACTTTTCTTGGCATGTATAAGGTTTACCGTCTTCCACCCCATAGTCATTTCTTGTGAAATATTGACTCCCAGGTGCGTCATAGACAGTGCACTGCTTACTCACAGTGTAATACTTTTGGTACAACCATGACTGTCTAATGGGTTTATTGCAACTTTTTTATGTATTTTCGCCTTTACCCATTTATTGCGCACTTTCCAAATATTCTTTACGTAGTTATCAGTGGAGTTACAAATCTTTATGCCATTATTCAGAACTCGATACTCAGTATAATCGTACACTTTGTTCTTGTAGAGTATTGAAAAGTCAGTCCCAACTTTGTATTCATCATTGTATTTTATATTGGTGATTGAATCGCTGCACATTAATAGATCTTCCTGGGTATACTCTGTTGATATGTATCTGAACTTTTCGTGGCATATAAAAGGTTTACCGTCTTCCACCCCATAGTCATTTCTTGTGAAATATTGATTCGTAGCTGCATAATAGACAGTGAACTGCTTTTTCACAGTGTAATACTGTTGGTACAACCAAGACTCTCTAATGGGTTTATTGCAACTTTTTTTATGCATCTTCGCCTGTACCCATTTATTGCGTACTTTCCAAATATTCCGTACTTTCCAAATATTCCGTACTTTCCAAATATTCCTTACGTAGTTATCAGTGGAGTTACAAATCTTTATGCTGTCATTGAGTACTCGATACTCCGTATAATCGTACACCTTGTTCTTATACAGTATTGAAAAGTCAGTCCGAACTTTGTATTCATCATCGTATTTTATATTGATGATTGAATCGTTGCACATTAATAGATCTTCCTTGCTATACTCTGTTGATGTGGATCTGAACTTTTCTTGGCATGTAAAAGGTTTACCGTCTTCCACCCCATACTCGTTTTTTGTGAAATATTGATTCGTAGCTGCGAGATAGACAGTGAACTGCTTATTCACAGTGTAATACCTTTGGTACAACCATGACTCTCTGATGGGTTTATTGCATTTTTTTTATGTATTTTCGCCTTTACCCGTTTATTGATTACCTTCCAAATCTTGCGTACGTTGTTATCAGTGGAGTTACAAATCTTTATGCTATCATTCACAACTCGATACTGAGTATAATCGTACACCGTGTTCTTATAGAGTATTGATAAATCAGTCCGAACTTTGTATTCGTCATCGTATTTTATATTGATGATTGATTCGTTGCACATTGATAGATCTTCCTGGGTATACTCAGATTTCGAATCAATTTCACGTCTGCTCCGGAGATGTTGAGTTATGAAGAGATGTTGGCTGTTTTTTTCAAGTCATTCTCGTGAAAAATTTGATTTTCCAATGAAGATATATTTTCACTGCCACCGTTTTGCCATTCTGTCTCATTTGAGCGGCAGATGGTTGTCGATTCTTTGGGTGGAACTTTTACCTCAGACGGTGATGATGTTGAAAAAGGCAGTACTGAGCTCTTTTGTTTTGTTTCACTTCGGAGTGTTTTCATCGCAGTTCCTAAAAATAAATTATGGTTATCAATTACTTCTTCTGAAGTGCTAACATTGTCACATTTCAATATTTACCTTTTCTAACCATCTTTGAAAGATCAGTGTTCTTCCGCGCCTTGCTGCCATCAATTTGTTTCGCGTTTTCTGTCAAGTTAGAGACACGTTTGTCTTGTTCGAGAGAAACGTTGACATTCAAGGGTTTACCTTTGAATTCATCTTTTAATTTTTCGGTTCTGTTTTATCTTCTCGCCTGTCATACTTTGAACCACCACCATGATAAAAACAGGCGAAAATCAGACAGAAGGAAAGGAAAACGACTCGATACAAGAGTCGAAAACTAAAGCCACGAACCATGTTGCAACTTGCAAGTGTTGTCAGGCAACTGAGTGCTGTCTTGGCCAAACACAAAATTTAAAAGGTTTATGATTAGGCAATTTGTGATAATGATAGCAGCTGAATCCAGCTGTACTCGTTGTCAGAGCAAGCGTCTTCCATCTCTGAAATTGTGGGTTCAATTTTCGAAACATTCATTTGAAAAGAATGAGTCAACGCTCTGCCGAATGTTGTTGGTTTTCTTCGAGTACTCCAGTTTCCTCCCACGAGAAATGTTGAGAGTGGATTACGACTAAGTACACAACTTCCCCTCGTTTCTCCCTACCCTTCCACCCCCGCGCCAGCTTTCCAGCGACTGCGTGCCTTGCTACCTTTGCCCTTGAAAATTTATTAACACATTGAAAATTTATTAACACCGAGACGATTGGGGAAGTGTGAGATATAAGCCCCTCCTCGAATATAAACCCCTCCGTGTACAAGCCAATGGACAACAGCTCAGACGATAATTACATTAAAGTAATATAATTATGTGTTAATTTGTGTTAATCATGTGTTGTTTTTAAGTCATGTCAAGTTTATATTCTTTTCGTCCACTGTATACTATAGTTTACAGGTACAATAAATATTATTACTAATATCAAATGTCGTCCGTATATGAGCCCCCCCCCCCGTATATAACACCCCTCGTGTATGAGTCCATAAAAATGCTTACGAACGAATATAAATTGCGTCGTATCACAGAAAAGAAAATGGACCAGAAGCCTCACTGTATATCTTTCCTAACATTTTCGTGTCCGCGATTTTCGCCTTGCGGATCACGAATTTCGCACGCTAGATGACGTGTGTGACACTTGCTGCGAACATCACGTCAGCGTTCGTCAGCAAAACGGTTAAAACAGCAATCTTTATTACCTGGTGATGGCGTTTGATGGCGTCGTGATTACACTTGCTGGCTCGCGCCTGCGCATAAAAAATCTCGGACATAATTTTGGCTAAGTGAGGCTTCTGGTCTATTTTCTATTCTGTGGTGGTATACAGTAACATGTTTTAGTTTTAAGGCGAGCATATAAGCAAAGCTCATGGGCGAAGAACAATCTCGTTGACTTATCGACTCGTTCCCAGAGTATGCCCGTTCGCAGGTTAGGTACTGGGCCCTAAGCTGCGAACGGGCATACTCTGAGAACGAGTTTGGCTGAAAAAAGGTTCTTGCACATTAAATTAGTGTCGATAGTTGTATTTTTTTAGGTCTAATAAATGTATAAAAATTCCGCTCGGAATTTCATTTCTTCTATTACAAAACCAGAAACTCTTGTTGTTGTAAAACAGCGAAAAGTTTTGCATAACGTTGTACTGACCGCCGTATTTCACTTTAACCAAATAATCATTACAGGACAGACTAAGCTTTGCCGAACAAATTGCAAAATATCCAAAACTCACTCCTCCTTCTATTAACCGTGATAATACCAACGTTATTCCCGATGAAGTTCTACACACACCTATTGCGTCACTGGGCGCTGATTCTAGTAATGTGTGCATGGAAGATCAGTTAAAAGCATATCGACTCAAACATCAAACGGTAAGCCGCATCAAGCAATGTCCAAATCCCACGCAACCCAAAAAGGTTAAGTTATTTAAAGAACAATCAAAGCCATACTGTGGTAGAGTTTAAGCGGAGCCAGGAGTTTTTTCGGGAGGGAAATGCGTATCGGCACACGAACGACTGGCTACATCACTTAAATCTTGTTCGCCGATTAACACAATGACAACGCTCCAACAACGGCACCAGGGACCGCACCACCCTTTCTCGTTACCTATTAGCTCCACGCTCTCGCCTAATACCCCTTTAACGTTACCTAGCCCTATCCCTGTACGAATTACTAACCGAGACACAGTCCCATCACAGCGTAATCCAATCGCTAATGGACTTGTAAATCCTGAGCAATTGCGACAAGTCAGACATACAGTACCAAACAAATACCAACAACATTGACATCAGCCAGCATTCATAATCCGGCAAACTGTGTCCAAATTACCCTCGCTACCGCGATGGAATCAACAATTGCAAGTGCTCCAGAAAATGTATTCGTTCCAAGTGTTCTCCTTTCCAATGTGATGTCCTTAGCGCCGAAAATTGATGATTGCGTTGTGCACGCAAATTTTGGTGCAGTTTGTTTAACTGAAACGTGGCTAAAAGATTGCATCCAAGACGAAGTAGTGTCCATCAGTGGATTCAATATAGTTCGGCTTGACAGAAAATCACAGATACACGGCGGAGTTTGTACGTACATCAATGAATCGATTCAATTCTCCCTCATGGACGATTTAGTTGACCCTGCTTTCGACGTCCTGTGGATTAAAATCCGCCCAGCCCGACTCCCAAGAGGTATTAACTGCATCATCGTAGTAACAGTGTACCATCCACCAAGTGCAAGTGATCCTGAAATGTTGAACTATCTTACAAATTGCCTCTCATCAATTGAAACCCAGAGCCCTAACAGTGGAATCCTTCTACTCGGAGACTTCAACAAATTGAAAGTCACAAAATTGAAATCTAGTTTCAAATTAAAACAAATCATCACTTTCCCAACAAGAGGTTCAAATACATTAGATCTTATTTTGACTAATTTACACGAGTTCTATAACAGCCCAGTTCAGCGTCCCCCTTTTGGTCTATCCGATCATATGACTATTGATCTTCAGCCAAAAATACGTTCTCAACAACCGAAGCAGCGATTAACAATTAAATCAAGGGACTTGCGTCCAAGTAATCGTTTGGCTATGCGCACATACTTTCAAGAAATAGATGTTGCTGCCCTAGTTAAAACCAAAGATACGTGCGCTGAAAAATTAGAGATTTTTCAATCAATCCTAAAGAACGGTTTAGACCAAGTAGTTCCCCTACGAACTAGAACTATCCACCTAAATGAGCCCCCCATGCATGGATTAATTCAACCTTAAAAAAATGAATCAAGCAACGCCAGCGAGCCCTTAGTCAAGGGAACTTAATTGAATTTCGACGCCTAAGAAATTGTGTGAATCGAGAAAGAAAAGTCTGCCGATCAAAGTACTATGAAGCAAAAGTTGAATATTTAAAAGACTGTAAACCAGCAAAGTGGTGGAAAGAAATTAAAAAGTTAAGCAGCATGTCTTCTGCATCTGGGAGACAAAATGATGTAATGAACTCTCTCCGATTCATAGAAGAGGTTCTCAAGCACATCTGACCTACAATCTTATGCAAAATAAACGAGACACTCCATGCTCCCGCACCCTTTTCAATGTTGGTTAGTGATTGTTAGCACCGTTTCAGGCCTTTCTTTTCAATTTCGACTTCAAATCGCAACATTGGATAGGGGAAAGGGGGATAAGCCTTTCAAAATCATGATGGCACGTTTTATTTTGCAAGAGATTGTAGCTAATATAGTTAATGATGCTTTTATTCTTCTGATGAAGATTTTCTCACCTCTTAAGACCACACGATTTTCAACTCGAACAAGATATCCCTTCATCCTTTGTTTTATCCGTTCACTCTGTTTTTATGAAGTTGCCGTTGTTGAATACAACAAAAGCTCAAGGTCCAGATGGCCTCCCGGCTTGGCTACTGAAGGAGAATGCAGACCTCGCAGAACCCATAGCAGAAATAATAAACAGCTCCTTCCGCGAAAGTAGGTTACCACCATCATGGAAAGAAGCGGATATAGTTCCAGTACCGAAACAAAGAATAGTAAAAGACGTCAGCAAACACTTAAGACCAATTTCCCTCACGCCAATACTTTCTAAAGTTGCTGAGGAGTTCATCATACAAGAATATGTCAAACTGGCGGTTTTAAAGAAGAATAAAAGTACCGTAACCAATTTGGCTCAATTCCAAATTCATCGACAACCAGGGCCGCCGAGAGGTTGGCGGGGGCCCGGGGCAAATTTTTTTTTAGGGGCCCCTATCTAAAAAATTTTTCCCGGAAAAATTTTTTTCCGGACAACAAGCCTCCCCCCCCATCCCCCCCCGTCGCCAAAAAATTTTCGGTCAGTGTACCATTTTAGGCGTAAAAAAAGTTTTCCGGAGTACAAAATTTTTCCGGACGAGTACGTTACAACTGCTTTCGAGGGACTTTATCTCATTTTTTATGCCAAAATTCGGTACTTAGCCCAAGAGAACAGATATCTTGGCCTTTGCGCGGAAATATTTAACACACAAAAAAGGCTGGGGCCCAACAAAAAATTTTTCAGGGGGCGCCAGCAACTCGGGGCCCGGGGCAATTTGCCCCCCTCCCCCCTGCCCCCCCTCTCTGCGGCCCTGTCGACAACCCAAGCTTTGATCAGCATGATACACACATGGAGCAAGTATACGGACGGAACTGGCTTTACAGTCAGAGTGGTTGTTTTCGATTTCAGGAAAGCTTTCTACCTATAATCGATCACAATATATTGGTTCGAAAACTAAAAGATCTAAATATCCCCCATAATATATCGTCAGTTGGATCGTTGATTTCCTGAAATGCCGCAAACAAAGGGTAAAATTGTCACAGGACTGTAAATCGGAATGGAAAAATGTACCGGCAGGAGTTCCTCAAGGAACAAAGTTAGGGCCTTGGTTGTTCGTGTTGATAATTGACGATATAGACACCACCAATACCGACTTGTGGAAATATGGTAGAAAAAGGAGAGACAAGTAAGATCCAGAATATAGTAAATGAACTAACGGAAAAAACGTATATAGGAACAAAATTCCAGTTTAATGAGAGGAAATGCAAAGAGCTTCGGATTTCTTTTACAAAAAATCACCCTGAATACGCACCTATTGTTATCAATGATAAACCAATAGAAATTGTGACTACCATCAAATTACTGGGTCTGAACATTTCCAATAATCTTAAATGGAACCATCATATAGAGGAAATTGTTAAAAAAGCTTCCACCCTGTTGTATTTCCCGAGGCAACTAAAACGTGCCGAAGTTGCCGAAAAGGAACTTTTAACTTTCTACAAGACTTGTATTCGTCCTATAACCGAATACGCCTGTCCTGTTTTCCACAACGGATTACCCACGTATTTGTCAGATGAATTAGAACGTATCCAAAAACGCGCAATGCAAATCATATTTCCAAACATTAATTATCAGGACGCAACTTATTTTCTTCATACGAAAGAAGAGAATACCTAATGAATAAACTCTTTGAAGAAATATGTTCTGATCCCAACCATAAACTGCATTATCTGGTGCCGAAACTGATATTGGACTAAGGAACAGACGCATATTTAACTTTCCTGTGTGTAAAACAAACAGACTAAAAAATAGTTTTATATTTAGTAATTCAAGTAGGAAAACTTTTTAATCCTAGTTTATATATATACTTGTTGGATATTACATGTAAAATTAGTTTATCACTATTTTAATCACTTTTAACTTTTATATTATGTAAATTTATATACAATTCAGCCATTTTGGCTGCAATGATATATCTTAATAAACTATCTATCTACCAGCAGTCGAGAACGAGAACGCAGTCGAGAATGACAACGCAGGCGAGGCGGAGAACGCAGTCGACACCGAGGGTGTCTCAGAATTACGAACACAGGTTGAACAACCAAGAGCAAGAAGATCAAGGCACCCACCTGATCGCTTGACATATTACGGACCTGGCCAAGCCGACCCAGCAAATGTATTCTACATGACAGCAACAACTCCACCACCTCCGTTTACGTGGTCACCACCCTTGATGTGTCCAGTGAATACACCCCTTCCCTTTGTCCATCCATCACCTGTGCATTGGTCCCCTTTCGTGAACCCATATCCATTTCCCCACCCCAACACACCTCTTCCATCAGCCAGCCACTATCAACCAGTGTATGGACAGCCGGCGATGCCGTATCAAGCAAACTGGGATTTCAATTATTAGATAAATTAGATAACATTTACTATTTTTTTATATAGAGAAAAAACGCTCCGAACTTTACAATATTATTTAGGATGCACAGTATCCAGAAGCTATCAGGCGAGATAAGTAGACGTTTATACCATGGTGATACAAGCTGCAGCGTATTATTTTGGTTACCAAGTAGAAATGTGATAAATAGGATCTTGTAAAAAGTTTTGTAGTGCTGTGATAGATTCGTGAGAAACGCATGTTTCTGGACTAACAAAGTACCACATGGTACGGTAATGAGGATAAGCATATTGAAAAACCCCAAGTGTCACGGGACGACACTTATTTCAAGAGGGGGAATATGTTAAGCTGTACTATTAAGCTGTAAATGTTATGTACAATTAGTTAGGTTGTGACGTAGGTTGACAACTGACAAAATGACAAGTCGGGATATCGTATATCATACGCATGGATTTGTAGTCTGAAGTCAGATATAGAAAAGTAAATTTAAGTGTATAACCACTATTGGATTGTAAAGTAATACTAATAAAGATTTGGAGCACAACGTGATTATATAATTTACAAGGACCTGTAGCAACGAGGCTAACAATCACATGACTTTTTCGAATTTGCTTTTGAGTGTGCAATTTCACAATTTTTTGCTTGGGACTATATAATAAACAGAATGTCACACAGTGGCTTGAAGATATGACTTTTATCTTCTTGTGTTAAAAACAATATTTTACTCACTCGCAAAACAATATTTTACTCACTCGCTGCGCTCGTTCGTAAAATATTGTTTTCATCACTCGAAGATAAAAGATATCTTCGCGCCGCCATAAATATTTAAATTGCTTTAAAATTATATTATCTGAGTTGAGCAAAGTGAGTGTATTTAAGAGATAATATAAGTTTTCACAAATTTCTTATATAAAGTGTTTTTAATAATTCCTTTGAGAACCTCGCCATATTGGACATTGTAGTTTACATTTCAGATCTTTATCAGGGTGTGTTAAACACTTAAACTACACAAAGTATGACAAACTATTAAATTAAATGCACACAACTTAAACTGGCATTTATAAGTTTGTTTAAATGTCATTTAAACAGTACACACACTTTTTTAGTTAAAAGTTAGTTCAAAGCCAGTTTATATAACCCTTTAAGTGCACCTTACTTTATTATTTTACTCTGTCTAATACCGTGATTAATATTACTTTACTCTGTCTAATACCATATTATTTTACTCTACTGTCTAATACCATATTATTTTACTCTGTCTAATGCCAGGCAATTTTACTCATCAGGGGGAGTGAGTGCTGCCACTCATTGGGTTGACTATCTGCCTATGCCCCATGTTAACCCTTTAAGTGGCAATGCGCCTAGATGCGCCCACTTTATTAATTTACTCTCACTGTCTAACATCAGATTATTATACTCCATTTAACACCAGACGATTTTAGGTGTGATGAGGGTGAGAGTGCTGCCACTCATTGGGTTAAGGATATATATTATATATCCTTAAAAGAACCGGTAGTTTCGGTTTTAATTTCCTGTTTAATGCCTGCCAAATGCCCACCTGATTGCAGGTTGAAATGTTTGGAATGGAAAATAACAAGATTGTGCTCTTTGTGCACAATATGCACTGTACTAAGTGCTCAATTATAGTTGATATTTTAGTTGGGCTAGTTATTGTTGTGCAATTTGCATTTTACAAAGAAATATTTCATGAAATATTTCGAAACATACACAAGTTCATACATTTGTACTGTAACTTCTTCATTTTTGAAAATAACCAAAACCAAACCGAACCACGGTTTTTCTGTTCTAAAAAACCCGGAACCAGAACCACACAAAGCTTTCACTTTTGGCAAATGTTTTCCACTTACCACTATGTTCTATATGTAGACACTAGGTGCTACAAAGTTCTTTTTCTACACCCCACCCCCCTCCCCCACAAGACTCTGAAAAAAGCAAGTATCCCCCATAGGACAAGATGAAGTTTACATGACCCCCTCCCCCCAATTTTTCCCACCCCACCCTAGAGTATAAATAATGAACGGTCCATAATGATGAAGCAATAATGAATAAATTAATGTTTGGTAATTTGTTTATAAATAACATAATATTTAATATAATTATGTAATATAAACATGTATGTTAACCCATTAAGCGCCAGCACTCTCCCCTTCACGAGTAAAGTCGTCTGGCGTTAGACAGAGTAAAATACTATTAAAGTAGGGTGCAATGCAACTCAATGGGTTATAAATAAACATTTAATATAATGCATGAGTCAATTCCTGGGGTAACCATCCCCCCCCCCCCGGAATTTGCCTGATAGACAGTTCATGGGGGTGGGGAATTTTCCCTTCATATATGTGCACGGGGGCCGGGTATTGAAGGACCCCAGGGATTTGACAAATGGTTGCCCAGAATCCCACCCACAAATTTTAAGGCAGCAAAACCTAGTTTCAGGCATGCATGTGAGCACGCTGATCATATTTTGCGCCCTCATGGTCAAGGTGGCATGAAATTTATTGTCAGAATAAGCGAAAATTATAACCTGTGCCATGCAAATTTAAATACAACTATTAAAAGTTTATAATTTCATTGTTTAAATACTTTTAACAACTCTTCGCAAGATTCAAGTTTATATTAAAGTTTTATAATATTCCATAGCAGTTTAATACTATAATGTTATTAAATGACTATGCTATTAG